>JAXCGZ010000421.1:62500-65000 GCA_037179515.1 Halocaridina rubra | reverse complement strand
ATATATATATATATATATATATATATATATATATATATATATATATATATATATGCACTGTATTTATAGTTCCTGTTTCTTAGTACTGCTATTTATTAATAACTGTGTTTTGTATAATAAACGCGTTTATAACATGTCTTGAAATATTGTTTTTGTTATTTTTATTTATTTTATTTTTTTCGTATATATACGTATTTACTTTGTATTTTATTCATGTTTTTCACTAAACATTGTTTTTTTATCGAATAAATGTCTTTTATTTGATTACTTCTAATATTTTTTATTTGTTTTTTTGTTTTTTGTTTCATTATTTTAATATTTTTCGTCATTTCACATTTATTTTTTTTTTATGGTGTAGATTTGCTTGCAATCATTTTTTTAGTTTTTTTCTGCTGTTTTAAGTTGGGTTTAATGACTGTGTTTTATTCATGTTTTAAATATAAGTAAAACTAAAAAGGTAGATTTCGCCGCTGTTAATCCTCAGGTTTAAATATGTTTTAAGTGTGTTTGAAACGTTTTAACTCACGTTTTAATAATTATGTTTTAATGAGATAAATAAATTCAAAATGGATTTTTAATGTTTTTTTTCAGATGTTTTCGCTCGGGTTTTAAATTTTGTTTTTATTCATAGAAAGAAATACAAAATGGATTTTTATGTTCTGTTTTAGGTTATTCACTGTAGGCGTTCATGTCTTTTTTTTCCTTGTTTTTCGATGTTGCGTTTTTACAAATTTAGGGAATTAAAATCACAAATATTGTCAATGTTCTCTCTCTCTCTCTCTCTCTCTCTCTCTCTCTCTCTCTCTCTCTCTCTCTCTCTCTCGTTATATTTCCAAATAGTTTATAGTATTTTTGAAGATCTGGATTTATTTGTTTATTTATTTTTTGCTGTTTACTGTGTCACTATTAATCCCCATCCGAAGGAGGGTGGACAGAGACAAGTTGGATGCCCTGGCTAGTACAGTGGTAACGCGCTGGCTTCGCATTCACGAGGTCGAAAGATCGGTTCCCGTCCAAGACCGAGAGTTTAAGCTGTTTACTGGCAGGAACTGCTGTGGTTGGACACCACAGTGGGGGGTTGGGGCTTGCCCTGGCTGACGAATACCCATTGTATTGAAATGGAAATAAAGGTATATTATTATTATTATTATTATTATTATTATTATTATTATTATTATTCTTAACACCCGCGGTGGATTTATGCTGACATAAATAAAGATAATATTAATTACTAAGAATAATCGTTAATAGGCTGTTAATAATTGAATGATGAAGAGAGAGAGAGAGAGAGAGAGAGAGAGAGAGAGAGAGAGAGAAAGAGCACGTGTTAGACTTATAATGTGGCAACAGTAGCGTGGGGTGTTGAGGTCATTGTCCTCTCTCTCTCTCTCTCTCTCTCTCTCTCTCTCTCTCTCTCTCTCTCTCTCTCTCTCTCTCTCTCTCTCTCTCCCTCTCTCTCTCTCTCTCTCAATTTGTCCATATATCATCGTATTATGTAATCTCTAAATGTCTATTATTTTATTCATCGATATAGAACAGTATATAGATAGATAGATGTATGGAAGGATAGATAGACAAATAGGTAGGTATTTAGATGTATAGAGTGGTAGATAGGTAGATGATTAGCTTCATAGTTTGTTAGATAGTAGATGGATACTTAGGTATATATATATATATATATATATATATATATATATATATATATATATATATATATATATATATATATATATATATATATATATATATATATATATATATATATATATATATATATATATATATATATATATATATTATATATAATATATATATATATGTGTGTGTGTGTGTGTGTGTGTGTGTGTGTACACTCATATACACACATACCATTTGCTCTCGGAAAAACCTACAATGACTGAGTTTGAGAATGAATGAACGCAGGTATGAAAAGTGTGAATATATGAATGAACATACTTTCAGGACACACCTTATTTAAGCCTCCGAGACAAGACCTTTTTATCCATTAATAGCAGTCAGAAGGTATCAGCGTATCGTTTGTCCTGTGACTGTGATTGAAGTAAATGACTTTTTATCTTCATGATTATATATATATATATATATATATATATATATATATATATATATATATATATATATATATATATATATATATATATATATATATATATATATATATATGTGTGTGTGTGTGATTACCTAATTGTGATTACCTAATTGTGTTTACGGGAAAGAGCCCAAAGCTCGTATCTTCCCGTCTCCTGATCGGTTCCATTTTATACTTAGTGATACTTATCATACCTGTCCTTAAAACTATGGATTGAGATAGCATTAACTACCTCCTCGCTTAGCGAATTCCAATTATCAACTACTCTTACACTGAAAAAGTATTTCCTTACATCCTGCGAAGAAGTTTTCTTACGAAGCTTCAATCTACGACCTCTAGTTCTAGAGCCAGCCATATCAAAATATCCATCCCTATCCACTCTATCATAACCAT
>JAXCGZ010000421.1:27500-57500 GCA_037179515.1 Halocaridina rubra | reverse complement strand
CCTGTACTGCTCTTGTGTGAGACCCATCAGTGTAAATGCAGAGTGTTTCATTGTTTTTTGGGAAACTAGATCCAATAAAGACTTCAATTTCATCTAACCATTGATGATATTTAATAATTGGAGCGACACTCGGACCAGATGATAATATTGTAAAGAGAATTTCTGGCCCAATGTTCTTTCAAGGATTTATTAATCGTGCAGGACCACTCTCAGTAAATAGTGTTACATTACGTTTTTTTGTCTCATTGGTTATAAACTTAAATATCTTGGAGTGAATTTGTCTTTCATACTGTATGTTACCGTTTATTAGTGATTTAATGATTGTTGGTGCTGACTACGATCCTTGCAAATGACCAGCATTACATGGATGAGGCTGAACTGATTTCGCTAATTTAACACCAAATATCACCGCTGACTGTTTGATATGTTCTATCAAAGGTGGGAGGTTTAATTCATGGTGCATATTAATAATTCTGATGCTCATAGGGCAGCCAAGAATAATCCTCAGCTTTGTTTTGAATTTTTTCTAGGGGTCTTAAGATAGAGGTAGTCATAGTACAGAGCTGCAGGGTGTGATAGTCGACTAATGACCTGATATATGTGAGTAGAAAATTAGGCAACTGTTAATACCAACACCAGATACCCTTTTGGCAAGAAGCTTTAAAGGTCTGAGTCTCTGTTGCAGTCTTCTCACAAATCTTTGACATACTCTGTGTGAGGTGAAGGAACTGGTATTCCCATATATATGTGATTATTTGCACACCTTACCATTTGGTAGTTAAATACAAGGTGAGGCTCTTGCGAGATACTGAAAAAGTACTATACTTTGTGTTTCGGGTTGAAATGACAATACCATTGTCTTTTGATACTTGAGAAACTTCATTAAGTAGTGTTTGCATATCATTGGCAGAAGGTGCCCGTATACAAATGTCTGCATAGCATATGTTGGTGCATTCATCATATGGTAGTCTGAGAGACTTGAGAAGCTTATCCATTAAGATGTTAAAGAGAAGGGGAGACAGAACTCATCTCTGAGGAGTTCCCAGTGCAAATTCCTTATCACTGGAAGTAAGAAAGTCTTTATAGTACACTTTAGAGGTTCGACCACTTAGATAATATCTATTTAGTTGCAGTAGTTTACCTTTAACCCCTAAAGTTGCTCAATGATCCAAATAACAGTTCTATTGCAGTATGACAGGAATTTTGCAAATCTAGAAAAAGTAACTTCAGAGCAGTGCTCAGTATTCCTAAATTCCACAAAACTCTCTCTGGTACCTTTTCCTTTCTTAAATCGATAGGCTCTGCAGAAGCAGGATGTCAGAGAGATAGGTCTTAATTTTGTACTTTTCTTTTTTGGAATTGGAATAATAATGCTTATTTACATTGTTCTGGAAGTGTGCCCTGATTTTAAAAAGAGCTAAATAAAAACTGAATTGGATTAATGCCATTGCAAATATCATCATTGAGATCTCGGATTACTTGGTACGTAATGCCATCCTCTCCTGGAGAGGTGCTCTTCCCATGGGAGAGAGCAAAGTCCACCTTACTATTGGTTATGTAGTCAATAAATCTGTCCTTCATTGTTCCTGCATAAGATAATTCTACGTTTATCATTCTTTTAAAGTAAAGATTTCTTAGTCGTTGTTGAATATCACAAGGAAGGTTTTCAAAGGAAGATGTCTTAGAGTATTGTAAGAAAAGTTCTTCAGCAAGAGTTTGGGAATAATTTGTTTGTAACACTGATGTTTTTGCCTACCAGATCATTAACTGACTGCCAGATATTATAACTACTAGTATGAGCATTGATAGACTGTAGGAAGTTTTGAAAGTGCTTAATTTGAACATCATATTTAAGCTCACTGTACTCTCGTAGCGTAAGTAACAAATTTTCAAGAGTGGTTGCATTGTTGTCCATTTTATACATATCAACTGCACTGTCTACCTGTTTCTCTAATGTGTTTAGGTTATCTTCTGTCCAATTGTTTTTATTCTTGATTGCTTTGTGTTAAGGCTTGTGTATGTAAGTTCTATGGAATGAATAAATCCGTTCTATTAAAAGATCGTAGATTTCTTGGCCTGTAATGATCTGAATATCTATACAATGGTGACCTCAACCCACGAACAAACCAACCCATGAACAAAATTTTGAATAAATATTGACCCCAACCCACAAGCAAAATCCATCCCAAGAACACATGTGTGTTGGTCAAGCCACCATGTGTCCCACTCGCCTGCTCTCAGGTCTGCATTGGTGTGGTTTGTTCATGATCTGTTCATAGTTCTTGCTTTATTTTCCATTGTTTTTCCTTTTATATAGCCCTTATTATGGCTCCTAAGAAAGTTAAAAGTGTTTGTGATATTGGGGGACTCTCCTTCCAAAAATTAGTCCACCTCCTCCTCCTCCCCCTCCACCACCATCCATGTATGCCAGCAACAATCATGCACAAAGGTAAATACAGTACCTTACTGTTTCTTACCTACATTATTGTTTTTTTTTATCTACAGTATGTACTCTTCCTACTGTATTTGTTACTATTGGGAGAATGTAGCAACTTTTTCTAAGTGTTGGACTTTGCTATTTTATACTGGATATCAACTAGTGTATACTGTATACCTGAATATGTATGTTTTACTTTAATAGAGTAGAATTCCTTTCTATTATTAATGTAATTTTCCTTTTACAGATGAAAAACATTTAACCTATATTATATTTCATAGTTTTAGTGACTAAAAAATTTTAAAATGAATATTTATCGTGACCAGGAATGAATTACTTGAAATTACATGCTTTTCAATGGGAAAAATAAATCCAACCCAAGAACAGTTTTTGGGAAGAGATTAAGTTCATGGGTCGGGGTTACCACTGTATTTTCAAATGTAGAAGCCATAAAAGAGCGAAAAAGGACGACGGATTCGATAGGAATATTTATCTGCTTTCATTTATGTGCTTGACTGTTGCTGGAATTAAGAAGGAATTATCAAGGCCCTAATTATACGTTCTGATCTTTTCATTCATTACAAAATCTTAACTTTCAATATACATTCTTTGAAGAAGAGATTTGTGGATATTTTGCACTATGTTAAAAAAGAGAAACCAACGTTTATATGTCAGCATCATCAGTTGTGCAACATAAGAGGCTATTCAAAATATTCGCTTGATAGTAAGCAAGGCCTCACCACTTATATTAGTAACTGCATTCCCCATCAGTTAATTGAAACCAGCGCTAATCCAAGTAATGATGGTGAGGATAAAAATGTCATATACATGCTTTTCAAACTAAATGGCACTTGCATAAGTTCATTAGCAACATATAGGTGAAAGTTTAAAATATGGGAGGTATTTTTGTCGCACCCTGTATATATAGAGAGAAAAATTTACTCTAAAGCTGTACTGTTCTGTGCCCAGAGTTCGAATCCCTGCCGTGGACAGAATATATTTCATGCTTGTTGGTATTTATAATTAGCCTAGGAACCTCATCACACTTATTGACATAATTAAATAAGGGCAATTCCTAAACTCTGTTACAAGTAATTCGTAAATATTTTGACTGGACAAAATATGGGCAGAGACATGTTTTTCAAAGCTTGTTAAATTTAGTCACATTTCAGTAATATATTATTTATATACTTCTTAGTATTTTTAATTAGACTAGGAATTTCATCCCGCTTATGGATATAAATAATTATGCACAATACCTAAAGTCTGCTGCAGGTACTTTCTAAATTATGGGCGGGGCTAAAATATGGGCGAAGCCATGTTTCTTAAAACTAGGTAACTTTAGCCAGCTTCCAGTAAATATATTAATCATACTTGGTGGTGTTCATAATTAGATGAGAACCTATTTTAGCATATATGAGTGAGTACAATTCTTATAGTTTGTTTTTAGTCATTTGTATGTTATGGGCGGAGCAATAATATGGATTGGTTTATCTTCTCTAGAAATACGGCGACTCTAGAACTCTTTCATAAAAGTATTGTTATTCCTGATTGTGTATGGAATTACATTGGGACCTCCATCCCACGTATGAGCATGAATGAGCGTCATTCCTAGAGTTTGTATGAAGTCATTTGTTAAGTATAGGCGGGGCCTGAAATATGGGCGTGACCCTTTCTTCCAAAGCACTTTAATATTAGTGGATTATCCAGTATGTATGTATGTGTGTGTGTGTTGGTGTGTGTTTGTGGTCGCAGTGCCAAAGTGGTAGCGTCCGTGACTTTGAGGCATCAGGTTGAGGGTTCGCAGCCTGCCACGGTCTGAGGTTAGAAAGGGCATTCACTGAGGGTAATGGTCACACCTACCAAAACCAAAGTCCTTTTTAGAAAAAGGCAGTTCGTGACGTAAAACCGATCACATCACACACACACACACACACACACACACACACACACACACACACACACACACACACACACACACATACAAATAAAGCATGAAAGCAACGCTTTGTGAATGTATAGTTAAATATGATGCATCTAAACAATTAATTACAAATTCATGATTTAATTATGCAATTAAACAAGTCAAATTCCTACTAATATATTATTTGAAATTAATGTATTTTTGCAATGCAATACAAATATATAGGTAAATATATTGCATCATGTACAAGTACATTGTCATACATAATTCTTTTAGGCAATGCAGTAGCAGTATGTAATTAAATAATACACTATGGTACTGCAGCACAAATAGGTATTTGTGAAACTGATAATTACTTTCTAATATTAATTTAGATCAGATCTAGTTAGGTTAATTTTAGGGGATTATTATTATATTATTGATTAATAGATTGATATGGCTTTTACGTCATGCACTCCCTTTTCTACCAAGGGCTAGGACGGTTGCCTTCTTGCGAAGAACTTGTTTTGGCAGATGTAATCGTTACCCTGAGTGTATGCCCTCACTAACCTCAGTCTGTGACAAGGCGCGAGGGTTTGCGTCCCATCATGGACTGAGGTTAGTAAGGGTATACTCTCAGGGTAACGATTACATCTGTCAAAACAAGTCCTTCGCAAGAAGGTAACTGTCCTAGCCCTTGGTAGAAAAAGGAGTTTGTAAAGTAAGAACCGAATCAATCAATAATAGATTATATTCCCAAAATCGATTTAAGCACTTAAATGTAATTTTCCTAATTATTATTTAAGTATAAAAGTTGAGTTACAATAATTTTCGTTTGATATAAATAAAGGCTACTTTTCTATAGAAATAAGTATTAAGTTCGACCATTTCACATAGAAAAGCCTTAGAATAACCACATTTCATTGTCTAAATCAAATAGGGGCTTCATTTTCACACTTTCTATCATTTCTGTTAGAAATTGGGTCATATATGTAAAAGAACAAACATTTCTGAGAGAAATGATTATGAATCTCAAAATCATTTTGCATAGAAAATTATCAAAATCACCACATTTCATTGTCCTAATCCAATATAGGGCTATTGTTTCCCATCTGCCATAATTTCAGAGAGAAATATGTTCTCACCATTGGATAAGTGTACATAGAAAATAATTAAAGTAACTACATTTCATTATGTAACTCAGTCATGGCCTGCAATTTCACACTTACCCCCATTACTGTTATATATGATGGGGATATGTCAAAAACCTCTCATGATTTGAGGGTATTAAAAAATGAGAGCACCCTCTACCTTCTATGGCACATTCTCTCTCTCTCTCTCTCTCTCTCTCTCTCTCTCTCTCTCTCTCTCTCTCTCTCTCTCTCTCTCTCTCTCTCTCTCTCTCTCTCTCTCTCTCTCTCTCTCTCTCTCTCTCTCTCTCTCTCTCTCTCTCTCTCTCTCTCTCTCTCTCTCTCTCTCTCTCTCTCTCTCTCTCTCTCTCTCTCTCTTTCTGTGTGTGTGAAATTGATCATTGCACATAGAAAATCAATAGAAGAACTATATTTCATGGACAACATCTATTGACTTATAGTGTCTTTCTTACACTATACCTGATTTATATAGCTAGGGAGGTTGGTGATAGAGATGCATCGTTTAATTAATAGTAATTTATTTATAGATAACTTGAACTAACTTGTTCCCCAAAGCTCCCATTTCTATAGTTTCTGTCTCTCACTATTCCCGGCCCCTTAAGGGGAGGTTGCTAACTATGGATGTAAGTTCTGCCCCAAGCAAAGCCTGACTCCTGACTAACTGACACGAGCTCTGTATGCCGTCCTGTGGCAGCGGGTTTCAGAGTGCACACTCCGCCCTCTAGCGGCTATAGGTGTCTATATGAGATGCCATATGACACTCCCCACCACCAATCTGAAATATATCCCATATTTCGGACTTAGCATTACTACTTTCATGAGAGCCTTATAATTTTTTAACTATCATTATTTTACAAAAGAAAAAAAAACGGAGCAAAACTATTATATAATGAACTAACTTATGAAACTATTACAATCTCATATAATTATCTAAACAGATTACAGGAATATCAAGATTGCTATGCAAAAATCTGACAAAAGAAAAATATGTTCGTTACAATAGGCATTGTAATTTAAGGCAAAAAAAATCAAAATTAAGTATGCACAATTGTAATATGTAGCTAGTAAGCATTGACAAAATTATTTAAGAACAACACTAATTAAGCTATTACATTACTCAAATAGCATACAATACATTTGGACATGATATATGCAATTACTTACTAAAACAGAACATTTGTCATGGTGTGAAAAGAGTTAAAAATATTCACAATATCAATATGTAACTAATATTCAAGGACAAAATGATATCAAGAAACTAAATGAACATAATTGCATTACTTAAATAATATAAAAACAGTTGGCTATGATCTGTAAATATTAAATCATGACTTAAAACAATGATAATAGTTAAACAGAAAAACATAACATCACACTTACGATACTTAAATAAAATAAAATATAGTTGAGTATGAGTTTTGCAAATTGTAACGTTTAACACATTATAGTGAGAGAAAAAAAAATAGAACTCATCATGCACAATTGATCAATGACTCTTATTCTAATAAACTTAAATCTAAAGGAGTCTTTGAAGATATTCTTACAACTACTCAATATTAAAAAAGATTACAATATTTGTTCTTCCGCCAATCATTGTCAAAGACGTAGGGGACATTTTCTTTCTTTATCTTTATCAGTTCAAATACGTAGAGGAAAATACTTTTTAACTTTCTTAATTAAGGGCATTCTCACATCCCTTTTCTCATTGTAAATTTTAAAATTTTCTATTACAGGGATTTTCAATTCCCTTTTTTTCAATGTCACTAAATTTATTATATGTATGGGGATTTTTTCTTTCCCCCATTTCATTTTTAATTTTTGGGGATTTTCATTTCCCCAGCCCCTCAGATACCCATCATTGCTAGGTCTTGTAATATTGTCAATCTAATTTCCTGGGACCCCCACCTGACAAGTTTGAGGTAGGTCTGGGTTGTAACAACGTACCACGAATCCTTTTTTTTTTCTGGAGACGGGCCGGACAAAGGGAGGGCGTCGATGCATTTAATGGGAACCCCTCCCACCCGCTTTCATGCGACTTTTGAGATGGTCCTATGACCACCTCTCATGCACCTCCTCAACGAGGTGCATCTCCCTCCTGCTGAAAAATACGAACATAGCCTGGAGTAGATTCTAGGGCCAGAAATTAGGACCTAATGTCGCTAATACAAATGCAAGAAAGAATACATATGACCTCTGCATACAAACAATGGCCATATGTCTGCATTCAGAGGGTATACTTCGCCTCCCTGCATCTTCAAGCGCTTGCAATCTCTCCAATGGGTAAAAGGGACTGGTTTGTGAAAAGTATGTGTCTACACCATTAGATTATTATTCCAAGATGCTTAGAACTTAGCTGAGTAACTGATACATAACATTAGTATACTTAATATATCAAAAAGAAAAGTCATGAAATGCTGAGAACAGCCACTAGAGAAATAGTTTTATTAGCATTGACTGCAGTAACATAAAAGCATGAATTCAAGATAAAGAATACAAATAATTTGGTTACTGCTGATAGCATTTAAGAACATAAGAACATAAGAATAGAGGACACTGCAACATGCCTACTGGCACACACGAGGCAGCTCCATTTTTTAATTGTATTTTCAGCATGTCTAACCTATTCTATTATACTCTACTTATTTATTCTATTTTTCTTTTTATGATTTTTCTGATAAGCACTAACCTATTCATACCCACCCTACCTCTGTCATATGTCTATCTAATCTACATTTGAAGGTGTCTAAGGTATTGGCATTTACTATCATACTAGGAAGCTTGTTCCATGCATCTGCTACTCTGTTACCAAACCAATTTTTACCAATTTCCCTTCTGAACCTAAATTTATCAAGCTTAAATCCATTATTACGAGTTCTGGTTTGATCATGAATTTTTAAAACTTTATTAATATCTCCCTTGTTAATCCCTTAAAACATTTATACACTTCAATCATATCCCCCCTAACTCTTCGCCTCTCTAGAGAATGTAGATTAAGTTTTTTTAATCTGTCCTCATATGGTAGATTTCTGATATTGTGTATCATCTTGGTCATTCTTCGCTGCACTCTCTCCAAGGATTCAATTTCCATTCTATAATAATAATAATAACCTTTATTTCCATTACAATACAATGGGTATTCGTCAGCTGGGACAAGCCCCAACCCCCCACTGTGGTGTCCAACCACAGCATTTCCTGCCAGTAAACAGCTTAAACTCTCGGTCTTGGACGGGGACCGATCTTTCGACCTCATGAATGCGAAGCCAGCGCGTTACCACTGTACTAGCCAGCAATAATAATAGGGTGACCAGAATTGCACAGCATAATCTAAATGGGGCCTAACTAATGCAAGATAGAGCTGCAAAATAACTTTTTCCGTCCTATTGCTAACGCTTCTTGAGATAAATCCTAAAATTCTGTTTGCTTTATTTCTGACTGCTGTGCATTGCTCTCTTGGCTTAAGACTACTACTCACAAGAACTCCCAAATCCCTTTCACACTGAGAACTCATGATTTCATGGTTATTTAGCTTATAACTAGTATTGTCTTTTATAGTACCCATTTTAACTACTTTACATTTTTCAACATTAAATTCCATTTGCCATTTGTCCGACCATTCAGATAATCTATTTAGATCTTCCTGTAAAGCATGAATGTCTTCTTTTCCATTTATAGTTCTACCTATTTTAGTGTCGTCTGCGAATTTACTTAGGTTACTACTGATATCCGAATCCAGATCATTTAGATATACGATGAATAATAGAGGACCCAGTACCGAGCCTTGTGGTACCCCGCTAGTAACCGAGCCCCACTCTGATTTCTCTCCATTTATGCAAACCCTCTGTTTTCTGTCTTTTAACCATTGTTTGATCCATCTGAGCACAGCTCCTCCTATACCATGAGCTTCCAGCTTTTTAACTAATCTTTTGTGAGGAACTCTATCAAAAGCTTTACTAAAATAATAATTATGCAAAAGGCCATGGAGTGATAGCAACAATAACAGCCAATGTAATAGTAACAATACTAATAATCATGATCATAATAAGAATAATAAAACTGAAATTAAAATACTAAATCATGAATAGCAGTATATATACAATTGAGACTGGTATTTTGAAGTAAGTACAGAGTTCTATACTTACATTTCATAATAGTGCTCATTCTAACACCTACTCTTTTACTATTCGAATTCCTGCAGTCATAATATATATATATATATATATATATATATATATATATATATATATATATATATATATATATATATATATATATATATATATATATATATATATAAGAACATAAGAACATAAGAACATAAGAATAGAGGACACTGCAACATGCCTACTGGCACACACGAGGCAGCTCCATTTTTGAATTGTATTTTCAGCATGTCTAACCTATTCTATTCTACTCTACTTATTTATTCTGTTTTTCTTTTTATGATTTTTCTAATAAGCACTAACCTATTCATACCCACCCTACCTCTGTCATATGTCTATCTAATCTACATTTGAAGGTGTCTAAGGTATTGGCATTTACTATCCTACTAGGAAGCTTGTTCCATGCATCAGCTACTCTATTACCAAACCAATTTTTACCAATTTCCCTTCTGAACCTAAATTTATCAAGCTTAAATCCATTATTACGAGTTCTGGTTTGATCATGAATTTTTAAAACTTTATTAATATCTCCCTTGTTAATCCCTTTAAACCATTTATACACTTCAATCATATCCCCCCTAACTCTTCGCCTCTCTAGAGAATGTAGATTAAGTTTTTTTAATCTGTCCTCATATGGTAGATTTCTGATATTGTGTATCATCTTGGTCATTCTTCGTTGCACTCTGTCCAGGGATTTAATTTCCATTCTATAATAGGGTGACCAGAATTGCACAGCATAATCTAAATGGGGCCTAACTAATGCAAGATAGAGCTGCAAAATGACTTTTTCCGTCCTATTGCTGACGCTTCTTGAGATAAATCCTAAAATTCTGTTTGCTTTATTTCTGACTGCTGTGCATTGCTCTCTTGGCTTAAGACTACTACTCACAAGAACTCCCAAATCCCTTTCACACTGAGAACTCATGATTTCATGGTTATTTAGCTTATAACTAGTATTGTCTTTTATAGTACCCATTTTAACTACTTTACATTTTTCAACATTAAATTCCATTTGCCATTTGTCCGACCATTCAGATAATCTATTTAGATCTTCCTGTAAAGCATGAATGTCTTCTTTTCCATTTATAGTTCTACCTATTTTAGTGTCGTCTGCGAATTTACTTAGGTTACTACTGATATCCGAATCCAGATCATTTAGATATACGATGAATAATAGGGGACCCAGTACCGAGCCTTGTGGTACCCCGCTAGTAACCGAGCCCCACTCTGATTTCTCTCCATTTATGCAAACCCTCTGTTTTCTGTCTTTTAACCATTGTTTGATCCATCTGAGCACAGCTCCTCCTATACCATGAGCTTCCAGCTTTTTAACTAATCTTTTGTGAGGAACTCTATCAAAAGCTTTACTAAAATAATAATTATGCAAAAGGCCATGGAGTGATAGCAACAATAACAGCCAATGTAATAGTAACAATACTAATAATCATGATCATAATAAGAATAATAAAACTGAAATTAAAATACTAAATCATGAATAGCAGTATATATACAATTGAGACTGGTATTTTGAAGTAAGTACAGAGTTCTATACTTACATTTCATAATAGTGCTCATTCTAACACCTACTCTTTTACTATTCAAATTCCTGCAGTCATAATATATATATATATGTATATATATATATATATATATATATATATATTTATATATATATATATATATATATATATATATATATATATATATAAGAACATAAGAACATAAGAATAGAGGACACTGCAACATGCCTACTGGCACACACGAGGCAGCTCCATTTTTTAATTGTATTTTCAGCATGTCTAACCTATTCTATTCTACTCTACTTATTTATTCTGTTTTTCTTTTTATGATTTTTCTAATAAGCACTAACCTATTCATACCCACCCTACCTCTGTCATATGTCTATCTAATCTACATTTGAAGGTGTCTAAGGTATTGGCATTTACTATCCTACTAGGAAGCTTGTTCCATGCATCAGCTACTCTATTACCAAACCAATTTTTACCAATTTCCCTTCTGAACCTAAATTTATCAAGCTTAAATCCATTATTACGAGTTCTGGTTTGATCATGAATTTTTAAAACTTTATTAATATCTCCCTTGTTAATCCCTTTAAACCATTTATACACTTCAATCATATCCCCCCTAACTCTTCGCCTCTCTAGAGAATGTAGATTAAGTTTTTTTAATCTGTCCTCATATGGTAGATTTCTGATATTGTGTATCATCTTGGTCATTCTTCGTTGCACTCTCTCCAAGGATTCAATTTCCATTCTATAATAGGGTGACCAGAATTGCACAGCATAATCTAAATGGGGCCTAACTAATGCAAGATAGAGCTGCAAAATAACTTTTTCCGTCCTATTGCTGACGCTTCTTGAGATAAATCCTAAAATTCTGTTTGCTTTATTTCTGACTGCTGTGCATTGCTCTCTTGGCTTAAGACTACTACTCACAAGAACTCCCAAATCCCTTTCACACTGAGAACTCATGATTTCATGGTTATTTAGCTTATAACTAGTATTGTCTTTTATAGTACCCATTTTAACTACTTTACATTTTTCAACATTAAATTCCATTTGCCATTTGTCCGACCATTCAGATAATCTATTTAGATCTTCCTGTAAAGCATGAATGTCTTCTTTTCCATTTATAGTTCTACCTATTTTAGTGTCGTCTGCGAATTTACTTAGGTTACTACTGATATCCGAATCCAGATCATTTAGATATACGATGAATAATAGAGGACCCAGTACCGAGCCTTGTGGTACCCCGCTTGTAACCGAGCCCCACTCTGATTTCTCTCCATTTATGCAAACCCTCTGTTTTCTGTCTTTTAACCATTGTTTGATCCATCTGAGCACAGCTCCTCCTATACCATGAGCTTCCAGCTTTTTAACTAATCTTTTGTGAGGAACTCTATCAAAAGCTTTGCTAAAATCTAGATATATTGTATCATATTCTTTGCCACAATCTACTGCCTCGTAAACTTCTGAATAAAAAGACAGTAAGTTTGTAAGGCACGAAAAACCCTTAAGAAACCCGTGTTGTGAAAGTTTTATCGGTCTGTGTAATTCTAGATATGCCCTTATTTTATTTGCAATTATGGATTCTAGAGTCTTACCCACTGTTGACGTTAAACTTACCGGCCTATAATTATTCTTTTTAACACGTTCTCCTTTTTTAAATATTGGTACCACATCTGCCAATTTCCACTCCATGGGTACCGATCCTAATTTTATTGAATTATTAAATAATGCAGTTAGAGGACAACTAAGCTCTTCCTTGCATTCCTTTAATATTCTAGCATATATTCCATCAGGTCCCGGAGATTTATGAGCCTTTAATTTATCTATTTCTTTTATTACCTCCTCTCTCGTAATATTTATTGAACTAAGTATATTATTGGGACTGTCTCTGTAAATGGATTCTACTTCCGGAATATTTTCCAAGTTTTCATTTGTAAATACAGATAAGAAATAATCATTTAAATATGTACACATCACTTTATCGTCATCTGTGATATGGCCATTGGCTACTTCAATTGGTCCGACTTTTTCCTTAAATTTTGTTTGATAATGTTGATAAAAACCTTTAGGATTTTCTTTAGCTTCTCCTGCTATTCGAACTTCGTATTTTCTTTTTGACTCTCTAACTATCTTTTTAACTTCCCTGTTTAACTGTATATATTGCTGCCTCACCTGCTCTTCACCTCTTTTTAGTTTCCTGTATATTCCTCTTTTAATACCTATAAGATTCTTTATTCTATTGTTCATCCATTTAGGGTCATTTTTTCTTGATCTGCAATGTTTCATGGGAATATAGTCTCTCTGACTATTCTTAAGAGTCATGACAAAATTGTTATATTCCTCATCCAAATTTATATTAACTGACGGGCTGCTGTTCTTTCCTGTGAGAGAATTTAATGTATTGATCTTATCTTGTGATAATCCTTGGCATGTGGTACCCAAATTTCGGGGTAATCCGCTACCTGCGACCTGACCTGCTGGATTAACTACCCACATCTGTACCCCAGAAATCCCTTCCCATACCTCATTAGATAATTTAGTTTTAAGCCCTCAAAATATATATATATATATATATATATATATATATATATATATATATATATATATATATTATATATATATATATATATATATATATATATATATATATATATATATATATATATATATTGTAAGAGGGATGGCCGAGCCAAGAAATGCGCATTCACCACGATCCACATACACACCTCAACCACTCCTCTCAGCTCCTTGGGGATAGAAGGTTACCACATCTCCCCCCTCCCACCCTGCTTGGGTCACCCATATCGTAGGTGGGTGAGGATATTCTGCAATGAGGCCCAACAGCTGCAGCTGGTTTACCCCCACAGCTTCATCAAATGGCAACTCCCCTCACACCCGTCCACCACAGTTCACAGAGCTAGCAGGTGCGAGTAATCCCTTTGGGCTCGTCATATATGCACAATCTTCCTCCACTCATTCCTATCTATTGCATGCAATCTTCCCTGTTCCACTGACATTCCACGTGCATTCAGTGCTCTTTTCACTCCATCCATCCATCTCAATTCTAGGTCTCCCTCTTTTATATATATATATATATATATATATATATATATATATATATATATATATATATATATATATATATATATATATATATATATATATATATATATATATATATATATATATATATATAGGAGCATAGTCATCAATCTTCTGGTTGCCCAACTTGTCAGTGGGAACTTTATCTATTTTCCAAAACAGTTGCAATATGTGGCAGAAAAACTCATATAATAATCAGTTCAACTTATGTCTTATCAGTATTTATGCAATATCAGCCTGCAAAAACTTATCAACTGTAATAAAACTTGGGTCCATTTATCATCTAGCAAATTTGCATAGGAATCTAAAAAAATCAATAATTGTAATACTTTATCAGCTTAGAGAAATAACATAGTTCAGTATGTAAAGTGTAAAAGACGAGAGAGAGAGAGAGAGAGAGAGAGAGAGAGAGAGAGAGAGAGAGAGAGAGAGAGAGAGAGAGAGAGAGAGAGAGAGAGAGAGAGAATTTATTTTTCTTCAAACAATAAAAAACATAATTTTCTCTTATAGGGCCCTTTTTATGACTTGACTTCCTGCCCAAACTATACAAGGGGACAGAGTGCAACTGCAACCATTTTCTAATGTCTTAGAAAGAATAAAAACAAAATAACTCAGTGTACAAATAAAGAAACATCGAAATAGAAATCTATTCTTTTTCTGTTTAACATTGCAAATAAGAACATAAGAACATAAGAATAGAGGACACTGCAACATGCCTACTGGCACACACGAGGCAGCTCCATTTTTGAATTGTATTTTCAGCATGTCTAACCTATTCTATTCTACTCTACTTATTTATTCTGTTTTTCTTTTTATGATTTTTCTAATAAGCACTAACCTATTCATACCCACCCTACCTCTGTCATATGTCTATCTAATCTACATTTGAAGGTGTCTAAGGTATTGGCATTTACTATCCTACTAGGAAGCTTGTTCCATGCATCAGCTACTCTATTACCAAACCAATTTTTACCAATTTCCCTTCTGAACCTAAATTTATCAAGCTTAAATCCATTATTACGAGTTCTGGTTTGATCATGAATTTTTGAAACTTTATTAATATCTCCCTTGTTAATCCCTTTAAACCATTTATACACTTCAATCATATCCCCCCTAACTCTTCGCCTCTCTAGAGAATGTAGATTAAGTTTTTTTAATCTGTCCTCATATGGTAGATTTCTGATATTGTGTATCATCTTGGTCATTCTTCGTTGCACTCTTTCCAAGGATTCAATTTCCATTCTATAATAGGGTGACCAGAATTGCACAGCATAATCTAAATGGGGCCTAACTAATGCAAGATAGAGCTGCAAAATAACTTTTTCCGTCCTATTGCTGACGCTTCTTGAGATAAATCCTAAAATTCTGTTTGCTTTATTTCTGACTGCTGTGCATTGCTCTCTTGGCTTAAGACTACTACTCACAAGAACTCCCAAATCCCTTTCACACTGAGAACTCATGATTTCATGGTTATTTAGCTTATAACTAGTATTGTCTTTTATAGTACCCATTTTAACTACTTTACATTTTTCAACATTAAATTCCATTTGCCATTTGTCCGACCATTCAGATAATCTATTTAGATCTTCCTGTAAAGCATGAATGTCTTCTTTTCCATTTATAGTTCTACCTATTTTAGTGTCGTCTGCGAATTTACTTAGGTTACTACTGATATCCGAATCCAGATCATTTAGATATACGATGAATAATAGAGGACCCAGTACAGAGCCTTGTGGTACCCCGCTTGTAACCGAGCCCCACTCTGATTTCTCTCCATTTATGCAAACCCTCTGTTTTCTGTCTTTTAACCATTGTTTGATCCATCTGAGAACAGCTCCTCCTATACCATGAGCTTCCAGCTTTTTAACTAATCTTTTGTGAGGAACTCTATCAAAAGCTTTGCTAAAATCTAGATATATTGTATCATATTCTTTGCCACAATCTACTGCCTCGTAAACTTCTGAATAAAAAGACAGTAAGTTTGTAAGGCACGAAAAACCCTTAAGAAACCCGTGTTGTGAAAGTTTTATCAGTCTGTGTAATTCTAGATGTGCCCTTATTTTATTTGCAATTATGGATTCTAGAATCTTACCCACTGTTGACGTTAAACTTACCGGCCTATAATTATTCTTTTTAACACGTTCTCCTTTTTTAAATATTGGTACCACATCTGCCAATTTCCACTCCATGGGTACCGATCCTAATTTTATTGAATTATTAAATAATGCAGTTAGAGGACAACTAAGCTCTTCCTTGCATTCCTTTAATATTCTAGCATATATTCCATCAGGTCCCGGAGATTTATGAGCCTTTAATTTATCTATTTCTTTTATTACCTCCTCTCTCGTAATATTTATTGAACTAAGTATATTATCGGGACTGTCTCTGTAAATGGATTCTACTTCCGGAATATTTTCCAAGTTTTCATTTGTAAATACAGATAAGAAATAATCATTTAAACATGTACACATCACTTTATCGTCATCTGTGATATGGCCATTGGCTACTTCAATTGGTCCGACTTTTTCCTTAAATTTTGTTTGATAATGTTGATAAAACCCTTTAGGATTTTCTTTAGCTTCTCCTGCTATTCGAACTTCGTATTTTCTTTTCGATTCTCTAACTATCTTTTTAACTTCCCTGTTTAACTGTATATATTGCTGCCTCACCTGCTCTTCACCTCTTTTTAGTTTCCTGTATATTCCTCTTTTAATACCTATAAGATTCTTTATTCTATTGTTCATCCATTTAGGGTCATTTTTTCTTGATCTGCAATGTTTCATGGGAATATAGTCTCTCTGACTATTCTTAAGAGTCATGACAAAATTGTTATATTCCTCATCCAAATTTATATCAACTGACGGACTGCTGTTCTTTCCTGTGAGAGAATTTAATGTATTGATCTTATCTTGTGATAATCCTTGGCATGTGGTACCCAAATTTCGGGGTAATCCGCTACCTGCGACCTGACCTGCTGGATTAACTACCCACATCTGTACCCCAGAAATCCCTTCCCATACCTCATTAGATAATTTAGTTTTTAAGCCCTCAAAATCTCCTGCTCTAAAGTTTGGAACAATATTCTTATTTTCCTTTATAGTTTCCTTGAAAATTATGTTAAATCTAATGGAATCATGGTCACTGTTGCCCAATTTTTCACCAACTTCTAAATTTGTAACCATATTCTCTCTATTACTGAGAACTAAATCTAGTGTATTCACTCCCCGTGTTGCTTCATGTACATGCTGAGAAAGGAAATTGTCTTCTACTACTTCCAAAAACTCCTTAGAGCTACTATCACCTGTTATGGTTTCCCAGTTAATATGTCTAAAATTAAAATCGCCTACAATGCAAACTCTATTTGACCTGCTCACTTTAGAAATTTCATCGTATATAACTTGCGACTCTATATTATCTAGATCAGGTGGTCTGTAGACTACTCCTACAACTAGACTTTCTATATTATTTTTAATTTCAACCCATAAGGTTTCTGAATTTAGATTTGTCTTAATTCCAGACTTAATGCAGCTTCTGAGGCTATCTTTAATATACATAATTACCCCTCCCCCTCTTTTATCTGCACTACGATCAGCATTATAAAGTTTATATCCTGTAATTATGTACTCAGCTTTAAGGTGTTTGCTTTCTAATTTAATCCAACTTTCACTAATGCATATTATATCCGGTCTCTCACTACATACTATGGCTCTCAGTTCTTCTATCTTGTTACCTAAACTACGGCTATTTGTATAATATACTTTTAAACTTTCTCTAGCTTCACCCTTCTTGTGGCTATTCTTTTTGTTAATATTTGTTCTATGTAACAAATGGTTCTTATCCTTAGACTCCCAGTTATTTGACCCACTATTTACTGAACCCTTACTGACTAATTTCTCTGCACAAGTATTAATCATTTCATTTTTTGTGTCTAACAAAACCCCCCTACCTCTCTGTCTATCATACCAGCCAATACCGAGACACCTGAATTAGAAAGATGCACTCCATCCCTTGCATACATATGCTTACGACTAGTGAAGTGATCCCACCCGTCTATAAAACCTATATTATTCTCCCGACAGAAGACTTTCATCCTAGCATTTACTCCTATAGCTCGAGACCACCACTCTGAACTTTGGCTAAGCCTAGGGAGAATACCACACATCACAGGAACTGCACCCCTTTTCCTAATCTTATCCAGGGCTTGTCTATACAACCTAATCAGCTCTTCACTTCTACCATCCTGCACGTCATTTCCCCCAGCTATCAAACAAACAACATCTTTTTTCTCAATCCAGCTATTTATTGACTCACCCACCTTCTTCATACCTGCTCCAGGGAAAAAATATTTTCCTCTAACTCTATGCCTGAGTTTCCTGTCTACATATCTGCATAGTGAATCCCCTACAATTACCAAAGAACGAGACTTATCCGGAGGATGGGTTACTCCGACCTTGGGAGACTTACATAGGCTCTTGACCTGAGAGCTTTTCCCACTTCCATTTTTACGATCGCTAGTACACCTATCTGACTCTATGGTTCCTGAAGAATTACTGCCGCCACTGTCACATTCATCTCTAAGTGACCTAAATGAATTAGCAACCTGTAGTCTAAAAGTATCTTTTTTCTTAAGAACCATTTTCGTTGAACCCTTATTCACAACTTTCCAGTCGTCTTCATTATTCAATCGACCCTTCCTGGTTAACACCTCTACTTTACCTCTCAGATCCCTGTTCTCCTCAGCTAAGGATCTGACCTCCTGCCTGACTGCGGCCAACTCAATTCTTAAATTAAAAATGAGTTTGCTTGCGTCAGACGAGGACAAAGCCCCAGCACAGCCACAAACAGCACCAACAGCGACACCACCACCAACACCACTACCACTAACACCACCAGCACAAAGAACACCACCACTCTCCATTGTACTAAGTTTGGTCAAGATTGGAGCTACTGGAAGCACGTCCTCACTGGATGAACCCAGGAACTAAAATGATGTTAGTGAAATAAGCATACACCTACTTGTCTATTATGGCAATCTTTTCTCTTTCTATAAATCAGAGGGCTGAGTCGAAGCACACACTCGCTATAAGTTAGCATACCTCTGATAAAATTAAATCAAAATACTACAATCATATGTGATCATTATATTTAATAAAATATGAAACTCTTAGAAGCTTAACAAGAATTGTAAATTAGCAATATTTTACACTAAAGCAGATAACTCAAGAGAATTTTTTTATATTTATTTATTTATCTCTACTACTATCAACAAAATTACGATTATCCTTTCTTAATAAACGATGTAAAAGGACTTAAGTATCATTATTTTTAAATTTCACACTCAAAATATAAGCTCTGAGAAGCTCAATTATCTTAATTAGCTCAATTCTGACTATAAACTTCATGACAATGATAATAATTGACAATAATTATCTCTAGATAAGTCTTTCAATATCTTTTTTAATTATAATATATTAAAGGGATAAAGATATTAAAGATTTTTCAACATAAAGAAAATATATAAAAAATGCGTATTTGAAAAAATAAAAAAAAGTTTGTCTCTGTGTATGCAGTAATAAAATTAAAAATATTATTTCATTTGCAACATTAAAGAATGTATTTTGCTTAAGTTTCATAGTCTCTTAAGGAATTGTACATGAAAAATTTATTTATATATATATATATATATATATATATATATATATATATATATATATATATATATATATATATATATATATATATACTTCTACGAACTCAAATTAAATTTTTTTCGAGTGACTATTCAACAGCATTACCTCAGGAGACAGGGGGAAGTTATTTATTTTTTCTCCTTTTCCATACTTACTATTGGGTAGGTACTTAACTGCCTTCTTTTTACTCTCTTTCCTTTTCCTAATCAAAAATACAGCTCAGTATCTGTCTTCTGGACTTGAAATGGCTAGCTTTTGCGGGGAGTTTTGCATGTTGGCACTGTTCCTTTCCTGTCTCTTCGGTTTTTGGATCGACTTTGTCTCTTTCAAGTACAGAAAACAGCTGTTTGACATTCTTGTTGTCATTTCGTGTGAGTTTACACTCTCTTCCTCATGATCAAGCTGAATTTATTGTGACAAACATTATCATGGCTAAAGCTTGAAAGTTTTATTTTACCTAATTAGCGTATTCTTTCGGATAACTAATGTATATGCTGCAGCTAGAAAGAAAAATAAAGAATCATTCAGAGATTTGCGTACTTTATCACTTAATATCTCTCTAGGAATTCTCGAAAATCGAATAATAATCTCGTTGGCGGAGTAGGGGACATAAAGAAATTAAAGTAAAATTTGCATCATGGCCATACCTGGGCAGGTGGAAATCACTTTCTCAAAAATATCTCTTAATAGATATCGCAACAGCTACATCATCCCCCATTAAAACTACGCGCCTATGGCTTGCATTAAGACACGATGATGCAGGGGAAGAATCCTCCTTGACTCTATCCCCATCCTGCTTCCCAACGGACTTTTCTGCGATTCCACCCACGAATGCAACACTCCCATGATACCCCTGTCAGTCACACTCATTCTCTCTCACACTCATTCACACTCGCAACTCACTCTCTCCAAGCATTTCCCCTGAGAGATCTCTTTACGGCGCCTATTTCCCTCCCCGTCACTCTGAAGGAGTGTGTGTGTAGAACTGTGGTCAGCCTGGGGGTCGCATGACTGCATCACCAGTACCAGGTCCTCCCTATACTCCCAACTAGGGTGCGTTAAGGTGACACGCAAACCCACTCTATAACAGCACAAGTCACTCGACTACTATTTCCTGCCTGCATAACATGAAAATAAAACTCGTTGTATTACACAGTAAAGATCTTAATAATATCACAAAAGTTTCTTATTCTTCAAAACGATATATCATACATGTAATTTAATATCAAAGATCAATACAATTACTATTACTATATAATAACGACGTTGGAAGAACTGCCATTTTTCGCTAAAAATATCACCCACGAAAACAAGAAAGAACCTTGAAAGCAGATTCAAGTGTATTTCTCACTATAATTCATTCGCTCATTCTGGAGTATATAAAAACTATACCACTAATATTTTCTTTGTAAGCACTGTCAGTTTTCGATTTAAGAAATTATCATAAAAATGATATTACACGTACATTAAATTTTTTCAATTAAAATCTATACATTTGCCTGTTTAATAATTAACTTAGGCAATGATAAAAATAAATGGAACACTCTTCAAATGCAATTACTTGTTATAATATTCAAATTATAACAAAAATGGAGTTAATTACTGCTTATAGTTATTAGTACAAATTATCCATGTTAGTAATGGGTACAAAAATTCTACTTTTATTAATTTACTAAAGCCATACTCCCTTCTATATGCGGGGTGGCTGAGCCAAAGCATAACTACAAAGTAAAATGGAGGAGACCTCCGACCTCAGTTTCTTTTAATAATTGTCCCATTACTCACTGGATACAGATCACAAGTACTTAGCTTTTTTGGGATGCTGCTTGAAGTACGTCACAGCTACAGGCACTTGAGGAGGGGGTCTTTCTTTCTTCATAACTCGCTGATTTTCCTGCCAACGTCGTCCATCTCTCTCGTAAAATCGATGAATCGCCATCTTCTTGGTCTGTTCCAGCAACAAATAGCTTCTGGTAGAGGCGTTATCTCTCAAAGCCCCGGTCACAGTGCGGCGCACGGTGACGGTGGTATACATGGAGGGTGGTGAATCTTTCTCTCCCAGCTGACGTGTTTAGTCTTCGTGAACGTAGTTGTTTCAAAATGCATGGAACAATTCTTACTGCGGAGGACCTTGCCAATACGGGGACAGGGGAGAGGAGTGACTGGCTCTTGTAATTCGATCCTGTGTCAGAGCTGATGCTTCTCCCTCGACGTCACTGACTTGCTGCTTGTAAGCATCTAGAAGTTCCTTAACACTCGAACATTTCTTCCAGAGATGCTTTTTTTTTTTTAAATCAGTTTCTTCTGTATTCATTATTCTTTTTTTTCTTCGCTGTAGTAACGGCATGGATGCGCCCTGAAGCTGCCACCAGTGACATATGGAGTTTTTCTTACAGTATACTTGTTTTTTATAGGTAGTGAAGTCAGTGATAGAGATGCATCGTTCAATTAACAGTAATTTATTTATAGATAACTTGAACTAACTTGTTCCTCAAAGCTCCCAATTCTGTAGTTCCTGTCACTCACTATTCACACCCCCTTAGGGGGAGGTTGCTAGCTACGGACGTAAGTTCTGCTCCTGGCAAAGCCTGACTCCTGACTAACTGACACGGGCTCTGTATGCCGTCCTATGGCGGCGGGTTCCCGAGTGTGCACTCTGCCCTCTTGCGGCTATAGGCGTCTATGTGAGATGCCATACGACACTATTATGGGGATATATATATATACATAAAACCAAATAAGCACATTACATATTTGAAAACATGATCATTAGTACCCCGACCTGGACTTGAACCTGGGACTTATTGTCGAATATTTATATATCTTAACAAGAATCGTAATGTTATTTTTTTACAGTGTCGTGTTAGTTGTACAACTACAGAGCTATAGCGTGCGAGGTGATAACAGATATGGATTTGTTGCTTAACATTTAGTTTATTTAGTTAGACACTTAATCTACACCTCAATGCTCCCCACCCCCTTAGGGTAAATGTTAAAGTTCTTATTCGTGCCCTTAAAAATCTCTGACTGACTCTCTCACTGCTTCGGACACTTTTTGTATCACAAAGATCGCAGGGCGTAGTATGCTTGGCCATGCTTCCACCAATAGCCTTGCAGAGAAAAGGGGGTTACATCCCATTACTTGTAGTGTTAGGGGCGTGGCTAAAGGAACGCCAATTGGGTACAAGGAGTGCTTATATGTGTATTTTCAAATGTACATGTATATATTGGTGGAGGCTATCATGAGAACAACCCAGAACTGTGTGACATTTTTGACCTCCATCGATCAGGGACGCAGAGGTTGTCATCTCTCTGTAAACACACACTCTACCCAGAAAACCACACTGGAAATATCAGGTCTCACCACTTGAGCATGTCTGACATTACATGGGTAATGTCATGGTACACTTCTTGGGTAGAATCACTTTACGACACTATAATTACTAACGCCTTGGCTTAGTAATTATAAGTCCTAGTTTCAAGTCCCAGTCGGGGTAAAAATGATTCATGTTTTCACATATGGAATTTGCTTATTTGGTTATTGTAGGTCTCGAATGAGATCGGGAGTTGAATTAAATGCGAAAACAAAACCACGAGTGAGGTTGGGGTAACTGTAATATGAACATAGTGGCATGCAGATAGAATACGTTCATTCCTAAGTATAACAGATATAAGCTATAAGGTCTGTTTCCTTTTAACCTTCTGTGGTGTAGTTGGTAGCTCCTTGGCTTAGTAATCATAAGTCCTAGGTTCAAGTCCCGGTTGGGGAAAATATGGTTCATATATATATATATATATATATATATATATATATATATATATATATATATATATATATATATATATATATATATATATATATATATATATATATGACTCTCTAAATGGATTATTTCACCTAGAAATCAATAAAAGAACTACATTTCAGCGACAAAATGTAGTATGGGCTTCAGTTTCACATTGCCTTTCAGATATATAGGTAAATATAATTCATTCAGGCAATACAGTATGATACATGATTTCTGAAACTGTTCATTAAATCTGGAATGGGGTAGTGTTGTACATAAAATACAGTACGTTATGAACCAGAGAATGTCGGTTAATATTAATTTTAGGATATTTAGTTGCAAGTGGTACGTATAATCTGTTTGTGCTGTGCTATATATGTATATACTGCGCGTATGTATGTGTGTATGTATGTTATTATTTTGACTAAGAAGGAAGAAAATAGCTGAGTACTGTAGCGCTAACGAGTATATTTATCTATGCATCTTCTAAGGTAGCTGAAAATGAGTAGATAAGGTTCGAAAGCTCAAAGGTATGACTTTATATATATATATATATATATATATATATATATATATATATATATATATATATATATATATATATATATATATATATATATATATATATATATATATATATATATATATATATAGTATAAACAGAATAATTGGATTCTGTTCAGTCAAGGACCTATATATATATATATATATATATATATATATATATATATATATATATATATATATATATATATATATATATATATATTATATATATATATATATATATATATATATATATATATATATATAGTATAAACAGAATAATTGGATTCTGTTCAGTCAAGGACCCCATGCATCTAATGAATTCACTAAGCCTGCTGATTTAACAGAGATTACCATGCCTAAGAGAAACCTTGTGGTCTTTCAAAAACATCACCAACAGTGGTTGGTGAATTTGAGGAGATGGTCGTGGTTTCCATTTATATATATATATATATATATATATATATATATATATATATATATATATATATATATATATATATATATATATAACTTAACCTACCATAATGTATTTAATATTTAATGCACGAGGCTAGTGCAGGAGAAAAATGTCCTAACTACTGTTTCGCTGCTCTTTATATATATATATATATATATATATATATATATATATATATATATATATATATATATATATATATATATATATATATATATATATATATATATATATATATATATATATATATATCAAAGAATAGCCCCAACTTATTCCCTACATGTCGTAAGAGGGTACTAAAAGTAGACGGGGCGGGGGGACTAGGAATCCCGCCCTTGTGAGAGAAGTGAGAAAGAGCGAGATGAATTCTGGAATGAGTTAACTAGGTGTGTGGATGGTCTGAGTAGAAGGAATTATGTAGTTGTGTTGGGTGACTTGAATGCCAGAGTGGGTGGTGGAGAGGTAGAAGGTGTTGTAGAAAAGTATGGGGTACCAGGTGGGAATGAGAGTGGCGAGAGACTGTTAGATATGTGTGTGGAGCAAGAGTTGGTGATAGGTAATAGTTTTTTCAAGAGGAAGTTAATAAATAAGTATACATGGATGAGAGTGGCAAATGGAAGAGTGAAAGAAAGAGCATTGATATATTATGTGTTGGCAGCAAAGAGCATGATTGGTAGAGTGAAAGATGTGCATGCATTTAGGGGTGTGGCTGCTGGGATGTCTGATCATTTTTTGGTTGAAGAAAAAGTGGTAGTAGCAAAAGAGTGGGGAAATAGAGTGGGGGGGATGTAGAAGGGAAATGGTGAAGGTGGAAGAGTTGAAAAAGCCAGAGAAGAGACAGGAATATCAGGACAGGTTGAGAGTGGCATATGACAGGGTGAAAGAAAGAGAAGTTGGGGAGCTAGAGGAGGAATGGGGGTTGATGAAAGATTGTTTTGTGGGACATGCAAATGATGTGTGTGGAAAGAGGTTTGTTGGAGGTGGCATGAGGAGGGGCAGCAAGTGGTGGAATGAAGGGGTGAAAGTGAAGGTGGAAGAGAAAAAGAGGGATTTGAGGAATGGCTGCAGTGTAAAAGTAGGGAGAAGTATGAAAGATATAGGGAGAAAAATATGGAAACCAAGCAGAAGGTAGAGGAAGAGCAGAGGTTGGCAAATATTAGGTGGGGACAGGATTTTAGTAGGTCATTTGAGGAGAATAAAAAGAAGTTTTGGAAAGAAGTGAAGAGAGTAAGGAAGGGTGGATCGAGGATGGAAGAGACAGTGAAAGATGTGAATAGACATATGTTAAATGGGAACAATGCAAGGAAAAGATGGGAAGAATATTTTGAGTGCTTGCTGAATATTGAGGAAGATAGAGAGGCAGCTATAGTGGCAGTGGGGGGTGTTCAAGTGCCAGTAATGGGAGATGAAAATGAGAGAGAGATTACAAGAGAGGAGGTGAGAAGGGCATTGTAAGAAGCGAAAGCAGGTAAAACACCTGGAATGGATGGTGTGAGAGCGGAGATGTTGAAAGAAGGGGGTGTGACTGCGTTGGAATGGTTAGTGAGAGTGTTTAATATATGCTTTATGTTGTCAATGGTGCCAGTGGAATGGGTGATTGCTTGTTCAGTGCCCCTATACAAAGGTAAGGGAGATGTAAATGAATGCAGTAATTTTAGGGGTATTAGTTTGTTGAGTGTGGTAGGAAAAGTGTATGGTAGGATACTGATTAATAGGATTAGGGATGACAGAAAATGTGATCGCGCCAGTGCAGAGTGGTTTTAGGAGAGGTAGAGGTTGTATAGTTATGTGAGAAATATTTAGCAAAGGGTAATGATGTGTATTTTGCATTTTTGGATCTGGAGAAAGCGTATGATTGAGTTGATAGACAGGCAATGTAGAATGTTTTGAGATTATATGGAATTAATGGTAAATTGTTGCATGCAGTGAAGAGTTTGTATGAGGGCAGTAGAGCTTGTGTAAGGGTAGGGAATGAAGTGAGTGAGTGGTTTCCAGTGAGTGTGGGACTGAGACAGGGATGTGTGATGTCACTATTGCTGTTCAATTTGTATATTGATGGTGTCGTAAGAGAGGTGAATGAGCGAGTGCGTGATCGAGGTTTGAGAATGGTAGATGGGGATGATAACAAGTGGGAGCTGAATCAGTTGCTGTTTGCAGATGATACTGTGGTGGTGGCATATTTAGAGGAGAAGCTGTGTCAGTTAGTGTCAGACTTTGGAATGGTGTGTGAGAGAAGGAAGTTGCGAGTGAATGTGGGAAATAGTAAGGTTGTGAAGTGTACAAGAAATGAGGATGGTGCTGGATTGAATGTTATGTTGAATGGAGAGACACTTGAGGAAGTTGATCAGTTTAAGTGTTTAGGCTCGGTTATAGCTGCAAATGGTGGAGTGGAAGCAGATGTGTGTCACAGAGTGAATGAAGGATGTAAAGTGTTGGGTGCGTTGAAAGGAGTGATGAAGAATAGAGGGTTGGAAATGAATGTTAAGAAAGTTTTGTATGAGAAAGTGGTTGTGCCAACTGTGATGTATGGATCAGAGTTATGGGGTATGAAAGTAAGTGAGAGACGAAAACTGAATGTGTTTGAGATGAAATTTTTGAGGAGTATGATTGGTGTATCTCGGTTGGATAGGGTTAGGAATGAAGTGGTGAGAGCAAGAACGGGTGTGAGAAGAGAAATTGCAGCCAGAGTAGATATGAATGTTCTGAGATGGTTTGGCCATGTGGAAAGGATGGATGATGAAAGACTGCTGAAAAAGGTGATGAATGCGAGAGTTGATGGGTGAAATGCTAGAGGGAGGCCTAGGTTTGGGAGGATGGATGGAGTAAGGAGAGCCCTGAATGATAGGAAGATGGATGTGCGGGAAGCAAGCGAGCATTTTAGGAATAGGAATGAGTGGCGAGCGATTGTGACGCAGCTCTGATGGGCATCTGCTGGTACCTTGTGGCTGCATCTTACAGAGGTAGCCCTGTGGTAGTGGCAGTTGGGGAGTTGGCAGTTGTGAAGCGAAACAGGTTGTGGAAGAGCCGGGAGGATGGGCTGTGGCACTCCAGCAGTGCCAACTAAACGGTCGCTAGCTCCCTCGTCATTGCCCATAGAGCAAAGTAATCCCCTTATTGTTTTCTTTTTTTGATGTCTGCTACCCCTTAATTAAAGGGGGAAACAGCCAAGGTAGATAGAATATATATATATATATATATATATATATATATATATATATATATATATATATATATATATATATATAGAGAGAGAGAGAGAGAGAAGAGAGAGAGAGAGAGAGAGAGAGAGAGAGAGAGAGAGAGAGAGAGAGAGAGAGAGGTATCCATCGCATTGTAATCTAAGTTAACCTAATTTAATATTTTTAATGTATGAAGTTGATGTTGGAGAAAAATATCCTAAATCCTGTTCAGAGAGAGAGAGAGAGAGAGAGAGATATTCAAGGAAGTCTCTATTTACATAGCAAATATAGAAAGCTATTATATATATATATATATATATATATATATATATATATATATATATATATATATATAACCAAGTAATTGAATATTATATAATACAATCGTGTCTAGACAGACAGAACAAGACGGATGCACAGAAGGGGAAAAGAGAGACAGTCAGACAGTGATAATAACACTATTGACGCCTTTAAGGTAGTCAAGTTTAATGGTTGGTGATAGAAGAAACGACCACATCACAGACTCGTCTTTAATTTGTACGGTTTGCCTAGAAGTCATAAGAAAACAACTATTAATCATTGACTACGTTATAAAATTCTACATTACACATGTGTATTTAGTTCATGTCATCATCCTTACTCTCTGTTATCATCTTATGGTACATGTTAATTATTACTGGTTGATAAAGTTAGCTTCTCATAACCAACCATTAAACTTGACTACCTTAAAGGCGTCAATAGTGTTATTATCACTGTCTGACAGTCTCTCTTTTCCCCTTCTGTGCATCAGTCTTGTTCTTTCTGTCTAGGCACGATTGTATTATATAATAATCAATTACTTGGTTATATATATATATATATATATATATATATATATATATATATATATATATATATATATATATATATATATATATATATATATATATATATATAAAACCAAATAAGCACATTACATATGTGAAAACATAAATAATTTTTTACCCCGAGCGGGACTTGAACCTAGGACTTATAATTACTAAGTCAAGGCGTTAGCAACTATACACCACAGAAGGTTGAAAGGAATTCAGCCTTATAGCTTATATCTGCTGTAATTAGGAAGGAACGCATTCTATCTGAATGCCACTATGTTCATATTACAGATTCCCCAACCTCACTTGTGCCTTCGTTTTCGCATTTAATTCAATTCCCAAAATGTGCTTATTTGGTTATTGTATAGCCCGAATGAGATTGGGAATTGAATTAAATGCGAAAACTAAGCCACGAGTGAGGTTGGGTAATCTGCAATATGAACATAGTGGCATTCAGATAGAATGCGTTCATTCCTAAGTATAGCAGATATAAGCTATAAGGTTGGATTCCTTTTAACCTTCTGTGGTGTGTAGTTGGTAGCGCCTTGACTTAGTAATTATAAGTCCTAGGTTCAAGTCCCGCTCGGGGTAAAAAATGATTCATATATATATATATATATATATATATATATATATATATATATATATATATATATATATATATATATATATATATATATATATATATATATATATATATATAATAGCTTTCTATATTTGCTGTGTAAATAGAGACTTCCTGGAATATATATTTCTCTCTCTCTCTCTCTCTCTCTCTCTCTCTCTCTCTCTCTCTCTCTCTCTCTCTCTCTAACGCCAAGGGCTGCGGTAAGAAACACAGTAAGCGAAAGAAAAACATCGAGAAGGCGTCAAAGATTAGCCAATAAATATGAACAAATAACAGGAATGAACGAAAAAATAAGAAAAAATAATATCGTTAAGAAAAGTTATAAAGTCATAAGATGTGACAAGGTAAGATTTTTTCCCCTACTTAAATGATAAGTGTATCAGAAATACTTAAAAATTATATACATTCTTGCATGAAGAAATAAGAAAAAAGTATACATAAAAAGGGGGCTATGAGTTATACGTCTAATATTATCTAGATCATGGAGTGTGTAAAAAGAATGTATGGGTAAAACGATTATATGCCTTACGTACAAATGTCGTAGGGGTGAAAATAATTCACCCGACGATGCGTGAC
>JAXCGZ010000421.1:0-17500 GCA_037179515.1 Halocaridina rubra | reverse complement strand
CCTAGCTAATTACGGGGTTCATTATCGTTACTTGATTCAAAATTTTAGTTATTTTCGTTCAAATGGAAGAAACTTCACTTTTTTCTTTCTTTCTATAATTATTTTGTTTCGTTTCTTTTCTATTGTTTTTTTTTCTATTTCTTTATGATTTTGTTTATTTATTTCTTGTTGATTTCGATGAGGTGTATAAAATGTTTTTCTTTATCTTTTTCTCTATATCTGTATATCTTTCTTATTCAGTTTTATGTTATTCTCTCTCTCTCTCTCTCTCTCTCTCTCTCTCTCTCTCTCTCTCTCTCTCTCTCTCTCTCTCTCTCTCTCTCTCTCATCTCTCTCTCTCTTTATCTATCTATCTATATATATATATATATATATATATATATATATATATATATATATATATATATATATATATATATATATATATATATATATATATATATATATGCGTGTGTGTTTGTGTGTGTGTATGTTAGAGAGTGTGTGTTAATTTTGCCTTGTCCCTAAGCTGCTAATTTTTCTTATATATATATATATATATATATATATATATATATATATATATATATATATATATATATATATATATATATATATATATATATATAATATATATAATATATATGAGTAATTTTGAAATTTAATACTATTTTGTTAATAACTATAATGCTGTTCTGTATATTTTTTTTTTTTACTTAGTTTAGCCTTAAGGCAAGTCTGTCTTGTGTTTGTAGGTGTATATGTATGTACTTACCTAATTGTTCTTACGGGAAAGAGCCCAAAGCTCGTATCTTCCCGTCTCCTAATCGCTTCCATTTTATACTTAGTGATACTTATCATACCTGTCCTTAAAACTATGGATTGAGATAGCATTAACGACCTCCTCGCTTAGCCAATTCCAATTATCAACTACTCGTACACTAAAAAAGTATTTCCTTACATCCTGCAAAGAAGTTTTCTTACGAAGCTTCAAACTATCACCTCTAGTTCTAGAGCCAGCCATATCAAAATATCGATCCCTATCCACTCTATCATAACCATGAAAGAATTTAAAGACTGTCACCATATCCCCCCTCAATCTTCTAGCTTCGAGTGATGGTAAGTCTAAGTCCCTCAGCCTCTCATCATAACTGAGATTGCGTATTTCTGGCACCAGTTTCGTGGCATGTCTTTGAACTTTTTCAAGCTTAGCTATGTGCTGTTTCAAGTGTGGATTCCAAAAGGAGGCTGCATATTCGAGTTTTGGCCTCACATAGGTTACATAAATATTTCTGAACATTTCCTTGTCCATGTGCCTGAAGGCTACCCTTACATTGGATAAGAATGCATATGCTGCCCTTACTATGCAATATATATGCATTTCTGGAGATAAATCTGCCAGTATGTTTACTCCTAGGTCTCTCTCATTTTCTATCTCTTGAAGTTGTACTCCAGCCACCGAGTAGTCAGGCTTGGACCTTCTTGCACTTGTCTATCTATCTATTGATTTATCTATCTATCTATCTATCTATCTATATATATATATATATATATATATATATATATATATATATATATATATATATATATATATATATATATATATATATAATTATCTATCTATATATCTTTCTATTTCCCAGTAGTTAGGTCGGTTCACTTTCTATCTATATCTCTACTAACATTTTTCTTTTTATTTATTCAGATAACTGTACATGGGGACATGTGCACATGGACACTCCCAGTCATATTGCAGTTGATAAACATTACAATCTATTTAGTTATGTATAAATAAAATATTAATAGAATTTGCAATTAATTTTAAATATCATAGCAAGTAATTAATAATAAAATATAGTGTAATAATAGAAGAGTAATTGAAGAGTAATGTTTGTAACAATATTTTCAATAGCCCTTGTTGAGTGCTATAAATTACATTTCAGTTTTCAACAGTACTATTGCAGACAATTTGAAGCAGATATAAAATAACAATTTTCAGGTTAGAATAATAAGTAGGTACATATACATATGCATGCATTAATTAGATGAGCAATAGAAACACCACTGAGGCTTCATAGTCATACATATCAAGGAGAGATAGATAGATAGATAGATAGATAGATAGATAGATAGATAGATAGATAGAGAGAGAGAGAGAGAGAGAGAGAGAGAGAGAGAGAGAGAGAGAGAGAGAGAGTGAGTTTGTGGTATTCATTTTACCAAAAGGAGTTATTCGTCCTTACCACAGATAAAGATGCATACATCCATACTCATACACATCATTGTCATCTGAGGGTAACACAGCAAAGGAAAGTGCATGTAATTAATCGCATATACGTACACATATAAACCTGAACATACACACATACATACACATAAACACAGTGCCATATAATGGAAGATAAATTTGGAAGGAAAAGAAAGAGAAAGACTGAAAGCCCTTCCCCTTCTCTACCCTTCAAATTATGTACATGAGAGAGAATTACGTCAGCTTAATCCATTATCACTATTTTCACAACTATTGCTACCACCATCATGATTATTATTATCATTATTATTATTATTATTATTATTATTATTATTATTATTATTATTACTATTATAATTATTATTATTATTATTATTATTATTATTATTATTATTATTATTATTATTATTATTACTACAGCTTTTGTATATGGATAGAGTTATGAATTAAAAGTAGTAATGATTGATACATATAGACACACCCATACATATATATATATATATATATATATATATATATATATATATATATATATATATATATATATATATATACACAAAGCACACACCAATCCCACGACCCAAACTGGTCACCTTCTCAAAGTACAATCGATTGTACTTTGAGAAGGTGACCAGTTGTTTTTTTAATGGGCTTTTCCTTCCATTTTAGACTGTATGTCAACAGTTCAGTGATATTAATATATATATATGTATATATACATAAACACACATGCACACATATACATACATATATACATATATATACATATATACATATACATATACATACATATACATATACATACATATACACACATGTACACACATATACATACGTATGAGCTCCTGAGGGAGGGGGCTAGAATGCTTCCTCCATGTTCCCCTGTGTGTCGTAAGAGTAGATTAAGTGCTAGGAGAAATGCTATCATATTCTGTGACTCACAGAGTGCGCCTCTGTCACTGAGATCATTAAAAAGCTCCTACAAAACTCTCATGGCTGAAATTCAAGAGGCTCTTATTAGCTGAGCTAAACTTAAACTCCAAGTTAAGTTTTCATGGGTACCCTCCCTTGTTGGGATAGTAGGTAAAGAAAAGGTGACAGGCTGGCAAAAATGGCAACTGAGAGTTCAGTGTCTGACTCTATAACCACACTGACTCAGTTCAAAACAATGTTGTATAATGAGATTATGGAAGAGCAAGAACTTCTACACTCACACAACATGTAAGCAGCTGCTCGATCCAACATTACGAAAACTTCAGAAGGCTGATACACAAATACAGCATGGGTAAAATGCTTACAGGTGACTGTGATAGAGTTACTACCCGCATAAGACTTGGTTATAGAAATATATGGGAGGTGAATTGCGAGAAAACTGGTAGAAAGCACCCAGAACACTCAAAATGCCATTTATGTGAATGTGAAGGGGGCAACAATTTAGTACACTACATTACAGAGTGCACAAAGCTCAAGGACTTCAGACCTCTTGGTCTGAGCTACTTTGAACTTTGTGTGCACTTTTGCAACCCAGAGAACTTATATCCTGTACTTAGTGTATACCCAACATTGAAAATGTAATTCCTTTACCCTCTTCTTCGTCTACATCTTTTCCCACTTTTATGTGGGGTCGATGTCTTTGGCCAGTTTTCTCCATTTGCTTCTGTCCCATACCTCATCACCCAACAAACCTTTAGATCTCAGGTCATCATTGATGCAATCCATCCACCTATGCTTTGGTCTCCCTCTCCTTCTCCTACCCTGTATATCCATTTCCATTACCCTCCTAACAACATACTGTTCATCCCTCCTAAAGACATGACCATACCAACTTAGTCTACTTTCTTCTATCTTATCTGATATTTCTCTAACTTTTGAGAAAAAAAATGGGGGAAAGGTGAAGGGAATACCTTCTCTCTCTCTCTCTCTCTCTCTCTCTCTCTCTCTCTCTCTCTCTCTCTCTCTCTCTCTCTCTCTCTCTCTCTCTCTCTCTCTCTCTCTCTCTCTCTCTCTCTCTCTCTCTCTCTCTCTCTCTCTCCTCTCTCTCTCTCTCTCTCTCTCTCTTCCATATGCCTTTATATATACATAAGCCACTTTTCCCCTTATAAGGTGAGTGGCTGAGTAAAGGAATAATGCTCTGACTTTCTGGGAAGAGAAAGTACAGAGAGGGGGTCTCTCTATCCCTTCGCTCCGCCCCACTTAGTCTACTCTTACGACACGCAGGGGAACATGGAGGAAGTATTCTAGCCCCTCCCTCAGGAGCTCATATGTATGTATATGTGTGTACATGTGTGTATATGTATGTATATGTATATGTATATATATGCATATATGTATTTATATGTGTGCATGTGTTTATGTATATATATATATATATATATATATATATATATATATATATATATATATATATATATATATATATATATATATATAACACTGAACTGTTAACATACAGTCTAAAATGGAAAGAAAAGATCATTAAATAAAACAAGGAAGATATATATGTATATATAAGGTGCTTGTTGGTTTCGTGGCCTGGACTGGTCATCTTCTCAAAGTACAATCGATTGTACTCTGAGAAGGTGACCAGTTTGGGTCACGGGATTGGTGGGTGCTTTGTATATATATATATATATATATATATATATATATATATATATATATATATATATATATATATATATATATATATATATATATATATATATATATATATATATATATATATATATATATATATATATATATATTCGTATATATATATATATATATATATATATATATATATATATATATATATATATATATGAATGTATATATATATATATATATATATATATATATATATATATGTATATATATATATATATATATATATATATATATATATATATATATATATATATATATATATATATATATATATGGGTATGTCTATATGTATCAATCAGTACTACTTTTAATTCATAACTCTATCTATATACAAAAGCTGTAGTAATGATGATGGTAATAATAATAATAATAATAATAACAATAATAATAATAATAATAATAATAATAATAATAATAAGAATAATAATAATAATAATAATAATAATGATAATACTAATCATGATGGTGGTAGCAATAGTTGTGATAATAGTGATAATGGATTAAGCTGACGTAATTCTCTCTCATGTACATAATTTAAAGGGTAGAGAAGGGGAAGGGCTTTCAGTCTTTCTCTTTGTTTTCCTTCCAAATTTATTTTCCATTATATGGCACTGTGTTTATGTGTATGTATGTATGTATGTTCAGGTTTATATGTGTACGTATATGCGATTAATTACATGCACTTTCCTTTGCTGTGTTACCCTCAGATGACAATGATGTGTATGATTATGCATGTATGCATCTTTATCTGTGGTAAGTACGAATAACTCCTTTTGCTGAAATGAATACCACAAACACACACTCTCTCTCTCTCTCTCTCTCTCTCTCTCTCTCTCTCTCTCTCTCTCTCTCTCTCTCTCTCTCTCTCTCTCTCTCTCTCTCTCTCTCTCTCTCTCTCTCTCTCTCTCTCTCTCCTTGATATGTATGACTATGAAGCCTCAGTGGTGTTTCTATTGCTCATCTAATTAATGCATGCATATATACATGTACCTACTTATTATTCTAACCTGAAAATTGTTATTCTATATCTGCTTCAAATTGTCTGCAGTAGTACTGTTGAAAAGTGATATGTAATTTACAGCACTCAACAGGGGCTATTGAAAATATTGTTACAAACATTACTCTTCAATTACTCTTCAATTATTACACTATATTTTATTATTAATTGCTTGCTATGATATTTAAAATTAATTGCAAATTCTATTAATATTTTATTTATACATAACTAAATAGATCGTAATGTTTATCAGCTGCAATATGACTGGGAGTGCCCATGTGCACATGTCCCCATGTACAGTTATCTGAATGAATAAAAAAAAAAAATCAGTAGAGATATAGATAGAAAGTGAACCGATCAAAATACTGGGAAATATATAGATATATTGATAGATAATTATTTAGATAGATAATTATATATATATATATATATATATATATATATATATATATATATATATATAGATAAATAAATAGATAGATAGATAGATAGATATATTGACAGATAGATAGATAGATAGAGAGAGAGAGAGAGAGAGAGAGAGAGAGAGAGAGAGAGAGAGAGAGAGAGAGAGAGAGAGAGAGAGAGATGGAGGGATGGATGGATGGATAGATAGATAGATATATAGATAGATGTATATATATATATATATATATATATATATATATATATATATATATATATAGAGAGAGAGAGAGAGAGAGAGAGAGAGAGAGAGAGAGAGAGAGAGAGAGAGAGAGAGAGAGAGAGAGAGAGAGAGAGAGAGAGAGAGAGAGGAGAGAGCTGTTATAATCGTCGTTAGAGTTGAGACATTAGTCTTGGTTTTAAGATTCAGAAAATGGCAATTAGCACAGAAATATGAACGACCATGTGAATAAATTAATATGAATGGATGGATGTGGGTGTGGATAGGAATTTAGAAGTAGGCCTGGGAGACTACATGTGAATGAATGTGGATAAATTAATATGAATGGATAGATGTGGGTTGGAGGATAGAAGTAAATCTTGGAGAGCTGTATGCGAATAAATGAGTAGATTGATATAAATGGATAGAAGGGGATAGGAGCATAAAAGTGGGCCTAGGAGAGCCTTATGTGAATGACTGTGTGTAGATGTATATGAATGGATAGATGGGAAATGTGGATATAAGTAGGCCTAGGAGAGCTATATGTGACTGAAAGTGGGTAGATCGATATGAATGGACTGATGTGTGTGTGTGGATAGGAGGATAGATGTAAGCCTGGGAAAGCTATATGTGATTGACTGTGACTAGATTAATATGCATGGTCAGATGTGGATAGTAGGATAGAAGTAGGCCTGGGAGAGCTGTATGTGAATGGCTGATTAGATTAATATGAATGGATAGGTGCGGATAAGAAAATCAGAATTAGGCTTGGGAGAAGTATGTATGAATGAATGTGGATTTATTTTTATGAAGGGATAGATGCAGATATGAGGATAGAACTAGATCTAGGAAAGCTATATGTGAATGACTGTGAGTAGATTAATATGAATGGATAGCTGTGGATAGGAAACTAGAACTAGGCCAGGGAGAGGTATGTATGAATGTGGATAGATTATTATGAATCGATGTAGATAGAAGGATAGAATTAGACCTGGGACTGGTGTATATGAGTAAATGTGGATATATTATTATGAATGGATGTTGATAGGAGAACAAAAATAAAAAATAATGATAATTGCAAAAAGTGAAAAATTAGCAAATATAATGCAAGATAAAAAACAAAAATTCACAAGATTAAACAAAAGTAAGATTAGCAACAAACTTACAAATATGAAGTCATTAGTTTTTTTTTTATTTTGTTTTTGTTTTTATGATTGTGACACCAGGATGGCCAACAAAAAAAATAAATCTGCCCTCATCGAGCCTGTGCACGAAGTAAACTTAAAGCAAAAAGGAACAGAGATGGGGGGTGTTGGGACCTGTCAGACGTGAAGGGATAATAAGACATGTGTAACGAATATCCAAGAATATTCGGTGTTGATGTAGGCATAGAAAAAGAACCGTAACTGTAGGAAGACTGTAGCATCGAACTGTCCTTGACAGTCCTGTATAAGTCTAAAAGCCCCTTTAGCTGTAGTATTGCAACGGGTGGCTTAAAGTAAAATTACAATAACAGCAAAAATTAGCAAGAGGAAGTAACGAGAAATAGCAACATATTAAAAATGACATATAGTGTTTTCTTACACTATACGTGATTTATAGGTAGCGAGGTCGGTAATGGAGATGCATCGTTCTGTTAACAGTAATTTATTTGAACTAATTTGTTTCTCAAAGCTCCCATTTCAATAGTTCCTGTCACTCACTATTCCTGCCCTCTTAAGGGGAGGTGTCTAACTATGGACGTAAGTTCTGCCCCCGGCAAGTACTGACTTCAGACTAGAGTGACACGGGCTCTGTATGCCGTCCTGTGATGCGGGTTTCTGAGTGTGCACTCTACCCTCTAGTGGCTATAGGCGACAACCCCCACCCCCACTCTGAAATATATCCTATATTTCGGACTAAGCATTTATGCTTTCATGAGAGCCTTAAAAATCTTTTTAACTATCATTATTTTACAAAAAAATGGGCAGAACTATCTGATGAACTAACTTATGAAACAATTACAACCTCATATAATTATCTAGACAGATTACAGGAATATCAAAATGACTATGCAAAAAAAAAAACTGACAAAAGAAAAATGTTTCTTACAATAAGCATTGTAATTAAAGGCAAAAAATCTAAATTAAGTATACACAATTGCAATATATAGCTAGTAAGCATTGACAAAATTATTTAAGAACAAAGCTAATTTAACTATCACATACTTTAATATTCTATGCTAGAATATTAAAAGAATGCAAGGAAGAGCTTAGTTGTCCTCTAACTGCATTATTTAATAATTCAATAAAATTAGGATCGGTACCCATGGAGTGGAAATTGGCAGATGTGGTACCAATATTTAAAAAAGGAGAACGTGTTAAAAAGAATAATTATAGGCCGGTAAGTTTAACGTCAACAGTGGGTAAGATTCTAGAATCCATAATTGCAAATAAAATAAGGGCACATCTAGAATTACACAGACTGATAAAACTTTCACAACACGGGTTTCTTAAGGGTTTTTCGTGCCTTACAAACTTACTGTCTTTTTATTCAGAAGTTTACGAGGCAGTAGATTGTGGCAAAGAATATGATACAATATATCTAGATTTTAGCAAAGCTTTTGATAGAGTTCCTCACAAAAGATTAGTTAAAAAGCTGGAAGCTCATGGTATAGGAGGAGCTGTGCTCAGATGGATCAAACAATGGTTAAAAGACAGAAAACAGAGGGTTTGCATAAATGGAGAGAAATCAGAGTGGGGCTCGGTTACTAGCGGGGTACCACAAGGCTCGGTACTGGGTCCCCTATTATTCATCGTATATCTAAATGATCTGGATTCGGATATCAGTAGTAACCTAAGTAAATTCGCAGACGACACTAAAATAGGTAGAACTATAAATGGAAAAGAAGACATTCATGCTTTACAGGAAGATTTAAATAGATTATCTGAATGGTCGGACAAATGGCAAATGGAATTTAATGTTGAAAAATGTAAAGTAGTTAAAATGGGTACTATAAAAGACAATACTAGTTATAAGCTAAATAACCATGAAATCATGAGTTCTCAGTGTGAAAGGGATTTGGGAGTTCTTGTGAGTAGTAGTCTTAAGCCAAGAGAGCAATGCACAGCAGTCAGAAATAAAGCAAACAGAATTTTAGGATTTATCTCAAGAAGCGTCAGCAATAGGACGGAAAAAGTTATTTTGCAGCTCTATCTTGCATTAGTTAGCCCCCATTTAGATTATGCTGTGCAATTCTGGTCACCCTATTATAGAATGGAAATTGAATCCTTGGAGAGAGTGCAGCGAAGAATGACCAAGATGATACACAATATCAGAAATCTACCATATGAGGACAGATTAAAAAAACTTAATCTACATTCTCTAGAGAGGCGAAGAGTGAGGGGGGATATGATTGAAGTGTATAAATGGTTTAAAGGGATTAACAAGGGAGATATTAATAAAGTTTTAAAAATTCATGATCAAACCAGAACTCAAAATAATGGATTTAAGCTTGATAAATTTAGGTTCAGAAGGGAAATTGGTAAAAATTGGTTTGGTAATAGAGTAGCTGATGCATGGAACAAGCTTCCTAGTATGATAGTAAATGCCAATACCTTAGACACCTTCAAATGTAGATTAGATAGACATATGACAGAGGTAGGGTGGGTATGAATAGGTTAGTGCTTATTAGAAAAATCATAAAAAGAAAAATAGAATAAATAAGTAGAGTAGAATAGAATAGGTTAGACATGCTGAAAATACAGTTCAAAAATGGAGCTGCCTCGCGTGTGCCAGTAGGCATGTTGCAGTGTCCTCTATTCTTATGTTCTTATGTAATGTTCCTGTAACCTTTTTGCATACTTTATCTATGTGGGAATCAAACAACATGTGGTTATCAAAGTGAATTCCTAGGTTTTTGACTGTTTTGCTAGGTGTGATAATATTGTCACAAAAATTAATTGTTGTGTTTTCTGGAAATTGTGCTATGTGGAACCTTGAACCAATAAATATGCACTGTGTTTTACTTTCGTTAATTAACAGCCCAATTTCTTGGAAATAGGTTTTAATTTTTGACAGAGTGTTTTCTGCTCTTAAAATTAGCTCTGGGAGATTATTAATATCACCACTAAGGAGTAGTTGAGTGTCATCTGCATATTGTACGACTAGACAGTCAGAAATGAAAGAAGATAGATCATTTACGTAAATGGAGAAGAGGATAGGACCAAGTACTGATCCCTGTGGAACACCAAATGATACATTTTTTGGCACAGAGATAATGTTGTTAAGATGTATGGACTGTTTACGATTAGATAGATACTCGCTAAACCAGCTTGGATCAATATTTAAGTTAATACATTTACTTAAAAGAATTTCATGGTTTACACTGTCGAAGGCTTTTGATAAGTCTAATAATACAAGCAAAGATATTTTTTTCATATCTATATTATTATATATACTATTTGTAACTTTAAGCAGTGCAGTTTCCGTCGAGAGTTTTGGTCTGAAACCATGTTGGTTAATCGTTAACAGTCTATCTGATTCTAAATATGACATAAGTTGGCATGCAACAATTTTTTGTAATATTTTAGAGAAAATGGGTAGCAGGGAAATGGGACGATAGTTTGTCACATCTTCTCTGTCCCCCTTTTTATGCAGAGGTATTACATGTGATATTTTCCAAGAGTCAGGAAACTTTTTAGTAACAATGGAAGTGTTCATGATAGTTAGAATATAGGATGCAATCATGGGTAGAGCATCTTTGATGAACTGAAATGGTATACCATCTGAACCATAAGAGCCAGAGTTTCTTAGGCTCTTTATGGTAAGAATTAGGGTAGCACAATCGATAGGATTTATCTTGAAGTACTCTCTTGTGTTTTCATTGGAAGAATTGTCATTTAAGCAATTACTCATATTCACTGAGTTGATGTTTTCTTGAGTTTTTTCATATGTATTTTTGCCAACGTTAGCAAAATAGTTATTAAAGTTATCTGCTTTGTCTTTCAACTCCCTAATATTTTCATAACTCTCTGAGGTACTCTTTTCATTTGGTATCATGCTTCTTATCACTTTCCATGTTGCTGCTGTATCATGTCTAGAGTCATTAAATTGTTTTTTGTAAAAGTCTTTTTTACTTACACTGATGAGAGATCTGACACGTTTCTTTTCTGTTTTATAACGTTCTCGGAGAGTCATATCATATCTATTCATTTTTAGCTCTTTTTGTATTTGATTTCTGATTTGCATTGCCTCTTTGATGTCATTAGTTAGCCAGGGGGCTGAGGGGCGGGTTATTTTTCTTGTTACAATGGGTGCACAACTATCTAAGCATTCAAGGAAGACTTTTGTTAAAATCTCAACCTGCAAATCGACGTTATCTGTGTATTTAATTCTATTAAGTGCATTTGTGTTGTTGATTAATGTTTCACAAAAGATATCAGGGGAGTAATTTTTTAGACACCGGGATGTCTTGAGGAGAGGCTTCCTTTTCGGCTTGTTTATGTTTAGCATAGCAATGTTCAGCTCGTGGTCTGCAATTGGGCAGGGAACTACGTCCCAATAGGGTATACTTTCCACTTTATTTGTTATTATCAGATGTATAAGATTCGTGTTGTTATTATTATTATTTTTATTATTATTATTATTATTATTATTGTTATTATTATTATTATTATTATTATTATTATTATTATTATTATTATTATTATTTTTATTATTATTATAGCTTATGCTCTTGTTGTCATAGTTAGGTTTCTTGTTTTTGTCCTCAACGTTGTTAATGGTGTTATTTCTAGAAGTTATTTTAAAACTTCGAGTGATTTACGACATATACTCCCAAGCCATGAGAATGTAAACATTCATCTGTACAGTACTTCAAGAGGCTATTGAGAAACGCATTACTCTCAAAATGGTCGACTACTATCCCTCGCTCCCCCTGCCTTTGGGTCTTCAAAGAGGCAAAAGATTACGAAAGTAATTGGGAAATTCTCTCTCTCTCTCTCTCTCTCTCTCTCTCTCTCTCTCTCTCTCTCTCTCTCTCACACACACACACACACACACACAAAACAATCCCGCACACGCTATCTATTTATCTATCTGTCTGTGTGTATTTGTCTTATAGTTTGTCTTTAATTACTTGTTTCGCATATAATTTTCTTTTAAAATACTAATAAATAATAAAAATAATATGCATTTTCCCGTTCCACAACTCTGAATGTTGTTCCGGTTTTACGTCACGGACTCCCTTTTCTACCAAGGGCTAGGACGGTTGCCTTCTTGCAAAGGACTTGTTTTGGCAGATGTATTCGTTACCCTGAGTGCATGCCCTTGCTAGCCTCAGACCGTGACGGGGCGCGAACCCTCGACCTGACGCCTCAAAGTCGCGGACGCTACCGTTTGAGCCACGGTGACTACATAATAGTAATAATAATAATATATAATAATAATAATAATAATAATTTTAAACGTCTTTCTCCAATTTTTCATGGACATATTCCTCTCTCTCTCTCTCTCTCTCTCTCTCTCTCTCTCTCTCTCTCCTCTCTCTCTCTCTCTCTCTCTCTCTCTCTCTCTCTCTCTCTCTCTCTCTCTCTCTCTCCATTATGTTCTTTTCAATACCTTCTAAATGCACTCTTCAAGATCAAGCTCAAATGCATTATAAGCGCTATGAATATATGATATAAAGGCTGTATTCGCTAAATTTAAAAGTTTTGTGGGTATTAGCCAATATAACCTCTATATGCATGGATTAAGGAGTCTATAATTGTTTGTAAGATTATCGGAAGGTTAAGCACTTAGTTTTTACCCAATAGAATTCAGTGGTTACTTCACTTTAGGGTAACTTAATGTGAGAGAGAGAGAGAGAGAGAGAGAGAGAGAGAGAGAGAGAGAGAGAGAGAGAGAGAGAGAGAGACTATTCATATCGTATATGTTTATTATGTATTAAATCTATGAATTATTATTGTTATTATTATTATTATTATTATTATTATTATTATTATATTATTATTATTATTATTTTACATGACAACAGAAGAGTGAAACTAGTAAATCATTATATTATAATATATATTGTTAGATGCTGGAGAGAGAGAGAGAGAGAGAGAGAGAGAGAGAGAGAGATGCTCTCCATCTGAATAGAACTTTTCATAGGCCTAAGTAAATTATTTCCTCTCTTTACTCTATTTAGGCCTAAAGGAAATGTATCTCTCTCTCTCTCTCTCTCTCTCTCTCTCTCTCTCTCTCTCTCTCTCTCTCTCTCTCTCTCTCTCTCTCATTTTGTGTGCTTGTATTTGTTTTAACTTTCAGTTTTGAAACATTAATAATAATAATAATAATAATAATAATAATAATAATAATAATGATAACAAAAACGCATTACATTCTGGGCGTAGGCGAGAATATACGCATTGCATTCATTCAATACACTTTGCCCCGCCCACAATTGCTGTCGTCATATAATGAGCCCCGTCCTTTGACGTCATTTCATAGCTCCGCCCTCTTTGCTTGCAATTTTTTTTGTAGCCCCGCCCATTTTACATGACGTCACAGCAAATGCTCGCTCACTTTGCATTACGTCATTGTATAATTTAACCAACCCCCACAATTTCCCTGAATAAAGTTGAAATTGCATTTTTTTTTTTTTTTGGTAACAAAGGTTTTTAATTTAAAACGAGAATTCTTTCTTTTTCTTAAAATTTCTTTCGTGTTTCTCTTCCTTTTTAAAATGATTTTTTGTAATAATAAAAATAATAATAATAAAAATAATAATAATAATTATACTAATAATAATAATAAAAATAATAATAATAATAATAATAATAATAATAATAATAAAAATAATAATAATGATAATAATAATAATAATAATAATAATAATAAAAATTATTATTATTATTATTATTATTATTATTATTATTATTATTATTATTATTATTATTATTATTATTATTATTAACAAAATAATCTTTCTAACGTAATTAATCCTTTGCCCCTAACGGAGCCTCTTCTTCTGATATTAATCCATGTAAACCATAATATATTACTCTTAATTAATAATCGCAGATTGCTCTTCTGCCTTCAGTCAATTATTACACTATATTTTATTCTTAATTACTTGCTATGATGTTTAAAATTAATTGCAAATTCTATTAATATTTTATTTATACATAACCAAATATAGATTGTAATGTTTGACAACTAGAATATCACTGGGAGTGCCCATGTGCACTCCCCATGTACGGTTATCTGAATAAATAAAAAAAAACTCCTTTTGCCTGTGTGTATTCTCTCTCTCTCTCTCTCTCTCTCTCTCTCTCTCTCTCTCTCTCTCTCTCTCTCTCTCTCTCTCTCTCTCTCTGTGTGTGTGTGTGTGTGTGTGTGTGTGTGTGTGTGTGTGTGTGTGCTGCCTTCCTGCGAATTTTCCAAACGGGGTTATTGCAGGAAGTATCATGAATTAGCAGCAGCAGCAGCAGCAGTAGTAGTAGCAGTAGTAGTAGTAGTAGTAGTAGTAGTAGTAGTAGTACCTGTGTAATATTTATGATAATATTCAAAAATTAAAATTCAAACATTTTATTTCCATTTTTACAATGGTTCTTCTGTTACAAAACTAAGGGTAACACTTATAAGTAGACACTTACATGAGCAGATAAGTAAGAAGGTGATACATACACTTACAGTGAACAGAAAAAAGCTTACTTAGAAAATCTAAATTAAACAATGAACATATGTTTATGCAATTACCAATAAACAGCAGTTTGGGTACTAGTGTAAGTATTAGTAGTAGTAGGAATATTAGTATAAGTGTTACTAATGTAGAGGCATCTGAGTTAATTATTATTATTATTATTATTATTATTATTAGTAGTAGTAGTAGTAGTAGTAGTAGTAGTAGTAGTAATGGTAAAAGCATAAGTAGTTGTAGTAGGATTACCAGTGTCAGAATGTTAGTAGTATATCTAGCACTAATAGTAGTTGCAGCATTGATATTACATAGGAGTATCAGTGTAAATAATAATACTGGTCAGCGTATGAATATTGGTAGTGGTAAAAGTAGTAGTAGTAGTAGTAGTAGGTTTGAACTAATAAAGAAGATGAGGACGCATGAATTGCGAGTGGTAAAGAGAGAGAGAGAGAGAGAGAGAGAGAGGAGAGAGAGAGAGAGAGGAGAGAGAGAGAGAGAGAGAGAGAGAGAGAGAGAGAGAGAGAGAGAGAGAGAGAGAGAGAGAAGTGGGCGGGGCTTAAAATTTGTTTATGCAAGAGAGGGCGCGCAAGCAGAAAAAAGAGGGGACGGAGGGTTGGGTGAAGGGAGGAGGAGAAGTTGAGGTAGGAGGAGAAAAGTGCATGGAGTAGCATGATCCTGCAAGCCTTGGAGAAGGAGGAGGAGGAGGAAGAGGAGGAGAATGAAGAGTTCGAAGAGGAGATGAAAATCTAGTGAAATAGTAAACTAAATTAAAACAATTAATAGTAAACAAAATGTGTTCAGCAAACAAACACATGTATTATAGAATTGAATTATATACAACAATATAAGCAGTAACAAGACCAATAAATAAGTAGCAAACAATTGCAAACAATGCTTCATTTGTATACAATTGTCGTATGAATTTTGGACTTCCATTTGAACTCACACTTTGTAAGATGACTGGGTTATCTCACCGTTTGTCACCACTGACGTAATGTTAAATTACTATGTTATAATTATTAGTACCAGACGGGTACAAGGTAAGAATGGACAAGCAGTGATTCCTTTGCTTATATTTATTCTAGAGTACAACACAACTTCGACACCTCAATGCCCCCACCCTATGACTATCACAATCTATGATCTATTCGTGCCCCTGGCAAAGTTCTAACTAACTGTCTCTGCCCTGGGTGGCTCTTGAAATACCCCCAGGGGCAGGGCGTGGCTTGACATCCAATTCTGCCAATGAAATCAAGTGACATCTAGTCCTGCCAATCAACGCCAGGTTCAAAGTGGAATCCCGCCTACTTCCGGGGAGGAGCTATTGGGCATCTCTCCAGGGCATGTACTTACGTACGGGCCACATGTTTATGTTTCTTGTGGTTTAGGAAATGGCTAACTTCCTGGCCTTTCCTGCCCTTCTCCAGGTTCCGGTCATATATCTCCTTGACACTTTCTACAAACATTGTAATAAAATATCTGTGCCCTCGACCAACCGTTACCCCTCAAGATTTGTTACAAGTTTCAGATTCTGGCTTCAGCATGACGGACTGGCTTCAGCATGACGGAAGTCATACGACATCCCTCCCAACCAAAACTGAAATATCTCTTATTTCAGTCGAAGCATGGGCTAATTTTTCGAGAGCTCTTGGACATATCCTAGCTAACATTAGTTTACAATAGAAATGGGGCCGAATTAATTTAAGCTATCATCTAAGAAATCCTATTTCTATGAACCCTAAACAAATTATACAAACATAATATATATTATAGTATAATTTCAGTGTGTAACTAATATCAAACATTAATTAAGATCAAAAGTCAGTTTAAATCAAAACATTAATTCATCTACTTCTCTCGTTTCTTCAAAAGACAAAATTGAGTTAATTACAGTAGAATTATGACTCATTTAGAACATTAGCAAACAATTAAGTAGAGTATTAGCATGTATAAACATGTAAAATGCCATAGACCATAACATCAATAGTAATTTCTATAAGAAACCTTATCTTATAATTTCTACTCTTATTGTTACTATGGGCACTAATTTATTTTAAAATTTGGCCTTAAAACTACTCCTGAAACAAAACATGTTTTACTGTGTGTAAAGTCGAAACATTTACTATCTTGATATGCAATTACTATTCAGAGACCAATTAATATAAAAACTTAATGAACCTAAAGATTAAATCATTATTCAAATAATAATGATGCTAAACAAAACACTAATATTATTTAAGCAGAAAAACAACTTATTAATCTTAGTGCAAATCATACAATTTATCCTCAAACAAAACATTTGTTACTTTCATATTATATTGCTATTCAGAGACCAAT
>JAXCGZ010000420.1:37500-62500 GCA_037179515.1 Halocaridina rubra | reverse complement strand
AAAATGTCAGTGTATATGGCTAAAAGTATTCCTCAATTTCTCCCTATTGGCCAACACGTGTTTCTGAACACTTTCGATTATTTTTAATAAACTTAAGTCTTTCCGTTCCGGTTGGGCTTAATGAAATGTGAATATGGAAAATCTGGTCTCAAGAATGACTTCGATTCCCTAAGATCATGAAGTATTTTTTTTAATCCCCATTCCTGATACCATCGGTTACTAAGATGATGAAAATTGTCTTTAAAACATGGCACTCCTGAAATGTCTGGTATTACTGTGGCACCCCAAAAAAATCTTGTTTTTCGACATCTTTTCCCAGTTTCTTATGAAGACTAATATTGATTTTGAGCCAAAGCAAGTCCTTCGTAAGAAGGCAACCGTCCTAGCCCTTAGTAGAAAAGGGAGTTCGTGACGTAAAACCGAATCCAATCACTCAAAGTTGTAAGACCGGAATCTCTTTCTGACACCAATCGCTTTCAACTGATCCGGCCTTGGAACACGCACCCACTTGAGCTGGCTTGCTCCCTTGCTGGTTGAACTGGTTTCCCAAGATCAAATCTTAGTTGCTTATAAATTCACTCATGCACACGTGCGATATCAACTATCAACTTTCAGTGTCTAAAGCTTTTGTCTATATGCATATACATGAAATTAACAGTACTCAAGAGTGAAATCTGAGGTATTCGAAAATTAGCTATGACACATGTTTGTAGAAACCCATCCAGATCTGAGCATCTGAAACTCGGCGCCATTCCAATATTTAATGGGCTAATTCCATGTATAAAATAATTTAACATCATTCCCATGTTTGGTGGTATTGGTTCCATTCGGTCATACTAGGGTTTTCTATCTCACCTTTCTCACCATACGCCTGAGTAGATAGTTCTCTGTCAGTCGGCTGACCATGTTTGGCCAGCCATGCGTTGCTTGAGCTAAGAGGTTTCCTTCTAGTGTCTTGCTAGGACTACCCTGGAAACCATCCCCATTTATCCGGGCTTGGGACCGGCACTCAGCTAAGCTGGCCTGCTTAAGCCAGTGGCTGGGTTAAATTCAATACTAGGGTATTGAATTTAATTCCCTTAACTGTGTTTGCTGGCAGTATCACTCTATGGTCATATCCAAGCACTATAATATGGCTCCCCTACCGTGATTTCTGACGGTGGTTCCCTAAAGCGTGTTTTACGTTACGGACTCCCTTTTCTACCAAGGGCTAGGGCGGTTGCCTTCTTACGAAGGACTTGTTTTGGCAGATGTAATCGCTACCCTGAGTGCATGCCCTTGCTAACGGTAAGATCTATATATTAAGATGTAGTTCCTTTTCATGCTTGCTAACAGTGATTCGTAAGGTAAAATCTGATACATATGACAGTGATTTACAAGGATAAAATTACAATTTTAAAATATGGATCCCTTTCCACGCTTGCTAGCAGTGGTAATCAGAGGTTCCTTCCTATGTTTGGTATTGTTGGTTCGCTAAAGTTACAATGGAGAAGAAATTCGGTTCCATTCCAGTACTTTCTGGCAGTGGTTTCAGAAGGTGATATATGACAAATAAAATTTGGTTCCATTAGCCTACTATACTTGCCAGAGGTTATTTTCAAAGGTCGACTCTGTGCAGTAAAACCTAGTTCCCTGCACATGCTTCCAGGTATCAGCTCCCTAAAATTATATAGGAACACTTAAATTCTGTTCCCTTCCGATGTATGCTGAAAATGGTTATAAAAAGTTATGTCTGAGTATAAAAACTAACAGAATTCTTCAATACACATTTAACCCATAAATAATATCGTGTGTTTAGTATTAAAATTTACTTCTCTACCTGTTTATACTAGAACTGGTGAAAAAAAAGGAGGGCATTTCTGAGTATAAAAATTGACCAGAATTCTTCAATGCACTTGTGATTCATTATAATATAATTTTCTTTTATATATTTCAGAATCGTGTCATAAAACCACTGGAGCCAGTAGGAGTTCCCTTGAGATACAAGTTTTTGCCAGAAGCTCTGAAGGCACAAGGCTACTCCACGCATGCTGTTGGAAAGTAAGGACTGGCATCCTCACTTCATAATTTTTTTTTTTTTTATGAGTGTGACACCGGGACAGGCAAAAACTGCCTTCATCAATAAAGGCCCGGGCACGAGAAAACACTAAGACGAAGGAAAAGAAAAAGGTTAAGGACAAGGCAGAGATGAGGTAAGTGCCACACAAAGGAAAACGACAGACAGAAAAAACAGTCAAAGTACAGAGGACCCAGAGATATGGAGGACTTCCTGACATGTACATGCATACCTATTCTCGATCCTGAGCTCACGGTGCAGTTGCTTGAAAATTGTGTTACAATTTCTCCTTGAGCAGTCATTAATCCTGCTGAGTTTGGATGAGTCAGGAAACGAAAGGCTCAATTTCCGTCCCTTCTTCATCCTCGAAATGTCAGGCTGAAAGTTTCATTCTGTCACTAAGGATGGAGATGGGGTCGAACTTGATTTTTTTTTTTTTACATAGTTTGTTTGCTTGCTATATTCCTTTTATTTAAATTTTACTTTTTGAGAAGTGTACCATGTAGTTTCCTTTCTTTGACAAGTATATATATATATATATATATATATATATATATATATATATATATATATATATATATATATATATATATATATATATATATATATTTTTTTTTTTTTTTTTTTTTTTTTATTTTTTTTTTTTTTTTATGATTGTGACACCAGGACGGGCTAAAAAATAATAAAATAAAACAGCCCTCATCGGGCCTGGGCACGAAGAATACATAAAGTAATGAGAAACAGAAATGGAGAGTGTTATGTCTTGTCCAGATTTTTAATATGTTAAAATGTGTGTGTGTGTGTGTGTGATTACCTAATTGTGATTACCTAATTGTGTTTACGGGAAAGAGCCCAAAGCTCGTATCTTGGTGTGTGTGTGTGTGTGTGTGTGTGTGTGTGTGTGTGTGTGTGTGTGATTACCTAATTGTGTTTACGGGAAAAAGCCCAAAGCTCGTATCTTCCCGTCTCCTCATCGGTTCCATTTTATACTTAGTGATACTTATCATACCTGTCCTTAAAACTATGGATTGAGATAGCATTAACTACCTCCTCGCTTAGCCAATTCCAATTATCAACTACTCTTACACTGAAAAAGTATTTCCTTACATCCTGCAAAGAAGTTTTCTTACGAAGCTTCAAACTATGACCTCTAGTTCTAGAGCCAGCCATGTGTGTGTGTGTGTGTGTGTGTGTGTGTGTGTGTGTGTGTGTGTGTGTGTGTGTGTGTGTGTGTGTGTGTGTGTGTGTGTGTTTCTTACCTCTGAAAATTTAGTATATCTTTCATTGTACTCTTATCATACCAAGCTTAACTAGTCCTAACCAGATTAACTTAACCTAACAAAATAAATTTCAAGAGGAAGGAATCACACTCCAGCAACATCCTTAATTCAATGATATCTATAAATGATTAACCCAGATGAACCAACCCTAACCTAATCTAACTCCATAACAGGTTAGGTTAGGTTAGTTTAGTTAGGTTAAGTTAGATTAGGCTAGAGTACAATGAAAGAAAATAAATTTTATAAAGTAGAAATTTCACTCCATGAGCATTAGTTAATAGATATAAATACTCAAAGAAATTTCAGATCAAAACCGTTCAATTTTGATGCAACACTAACCCTGACAATCCCAGAAAACCCACCTGGTATAATTTTAGTTGCTTAATCTGGTTTTAAGGTTAGGTTAGATAAGGTGAGGTACATGGTGGGTAAGGTTAGGTTAACCTAACATAACATAACCTAACTTCAATCCCAGATTAAGCATCTAAAAACTATATCATAGTGCTATTCTGGGACTGATCCGGCACTTTCAACAGGTGGCACGTTGGTTACTGCGCAGAGGAATATACACCAACAAAAAGAGGTTTCGATACCTTTTATGGTTTCCACGGAGGATCACAGGACTATTTCACTTATACCCATCCTGGAGGGATTCCCCTCGAAAAACGCAGTAGCTGCGGTAATGGTGAGTAAGAAATGCTTCATCAGTGCTCTTTATGCTCAACGCTTTCGTCAATTTTTTTTTATGAGTGTGACATTGGGACAGGCAAAATAACTGCCCTCATCAATAATAGCCCGGGCATGAAAGAACAATAAGACGAAGGAAAAGAAAAAGCTCATGGACAAGGCGGAGATGAGGTAATGATACACATATGAAAAGGACAGACTGAAAAATAGTCAAAAGTTTTTTTTTTTTTAAAGTGTGACACCGGGACAGGCAGAAACTGCCCTCATCAACAAAGGCCCGGGCACGAGAAAATACAAGACGAAGGAAAAGAAAAAGGTTAAGGGCAAGGCGGAGATGAGGTAATGTCACACATAAGAAAACGACAGACAGAAAAAAACAGTCAAAGGAAAGAGGACCCAGAGATATGGAGGACTAGGCTCTGAGATGACGATAAATCTGCTTTTTGAAGGATGAAAGGTCATAAGAATTAGGAAAGACAGAAGGAGGAAGAGAGTTCCAGAGTCTGAAGGTATATGGGAAGAAACAGTCGCTGCACCGACCAATCCGCGAGCTACAAATCTCCACACAGTACCTGTGAGATGAGGCCGCTTGGCGAGTGTTACGCGGCCTCGGCAGTGGGGGAGGGATGCAACTAGCCAACTCATCAGAGCAGCGATGGAAGTAGTAGCGATAGAAAAGCGAAAGGGAAGATACCTTACGGCGAAGAGAGAGAGAATCCAGGTTAGAAGTAAGAGAAGGATCATTAATGAGTCTGACTGCCTTAGATTCAACCCTATCAAGAAGATAAGTAAAGGAAGAAGCACCCCAGATGTGTGAGCAGTATTCTAAGCAGGGGCAGATAAGACCTTTGTAAATTTTAGGTAACTGCAGTGATGAAAAGTAACAACGAAAACGAAACAAAACCCCCAATTTTTTGGATGCAGATTTAGAAATTTGGATTATGTGATTTCTCCAAGACAAGTTAGAGGCTATATGGATTCCTAATATATTGATAGAGTTAAGTAGGGTAAATTCCATTAGTTTCGAAGACAAGAGGGTTATCAGGAGGAGAAGAAGATAAAGAGATAGCCAGAAACTGTGTCTTGGAGGCATTGAATTTAACTAAATTTTGAGTGCCCCATTCAGATACTCTGCAAATCGGAGTTAAGAGTAGAAGAAAGAGTGATACGAGATTGATTACGAGTAACAGATGAAGGTTGTGAAGAAAAGGTAGAGGAAAAGTGAAGGGTAGAATCATCGGCAAAGGCACGAAGAAGAGAGGAAGATGGGGATTGTAGAAGATCATTGATGAAGAGAAGGAAGAGAGTAGGTGAAAGAACAGAGCCCTGTGGAACACCACTGGAAACAGAGAAAGTACTGAGGACCTAGAGATTTGGAGGGATTAGGCCCTGAGATGACGATAGATCCGTTATCATCAAAGTTTCTATGCAGAATAATGCTACACATAAATCTTTTTCTACCGCTTTGCTAGTGAATATAACGTTATTCTAAGTCCATTATACACAGAACCGAATTCTGATGAAAATAAAGTAAAATTTTCCTGGCATTTGGTGTCAGCCATCTTTACAAGGTTGTGTCTGAGTTTTTTAGCTCTGCGAGACATATTTAGCTAGGAGAGAAGCTCACATGTGTGTTTTGAAACTATGTAAGTTTGCAAGTTGCTTTAGATATATCTACCTTAAAGAAAAAATTCTAAGATTATGTCACTACACTGGACGATTTTTCACTTACTCAAATTTGCAAGGTGTGTTTACTATGATAATTAAACTTTAAGATCTTTCAAGGATTAAGAATCTTTGCAAGGTGTTTTAGGGGTTATGATATTTTACAAGGTATTTTCTTGTGTTATCTAACCCTTATTTGGGGTACTACTCATATTTAAGCGAGTTTCTAGCACTCTGAGGATTATTTTAAGTAAATAAGTATTTTAAGTATATACCTTATCCATTTCTTAGCTCTAACATTCATAATTATTATTTGTTTTGTTTTCTCCAGAATGTTACGATTTTGGTTTGGATTTATTCAACAACACTACACCTGACGTCACTAAAAATGGAAAATATTCAACTGTGAGTACATAAATACGTATTATTTATCTTTCATTATCTCTGCAAACTTATATACGCATGGCAGAACAGCCAAGAGAGAGATTTTCTTGCGTTATAACCAAGTACCTGATAAGCTAATAAACACACTTGTTTTCAGTGGTTTTGTGAAGACAATAGTTTTCATTTATTTTGTATAATTTGGATCTGATAACACTGTTTGGCAAAACTGTAAACAACATCCCGTTCACAGTGTTGCCAAACAGTGTTACCAGATCCAAATTATACAAAATCATAAACGAAAACTATTGTCTCCACAAAATCACAAAATCCCGTTCACAGTGTTGCCAAACAGTGTTACCAGATCCAAATTATACAAAATCATAAACGAAAACTATTGTCTCCACAAACCACAAAATCCCGATCACAGTGTTGCCAAACAGTGTTACCAGATCCAAATTATACAAAATCATAAACGAAAACTATTGCCTCCACAAAACCACAAAATTCCGTTCACAGTGTTGCCAACAGTGTTACCAGATCCAAATTATACAAAATCATAAACTATAACTGTTGTCTCCACAAAACTACACTTTCTCGACTCCGTTCACATCTGAAATGGGGCGTAGATCCTTTGACAATTCTTGATTGATCACGATGCATAGAACCTGTTCTATGTAATATGCATTACCATCAACCATTTAAACACTACAAATGCCATCTTAGCAGAGTTTACACCCAGTTAATAAGTTCTAGATTTCATTGGTTCGGTTTTTACGTCACGAGCTCCCTTTTCTACTAAGGGCTAGGACGGTTGCCTTCTTGCAAAGGACTAGTTTTGGCAGATGTAATCGTTACCCTGAGTATATGCCCTTACTAACCTCAGTCCGTGACGGGGCGCGAATTCTCAATCTGCCGCCTCAGAGTTGCGGACGCTACCATTTTGCCACGGAGACTACTAATTTCTAGATTTCATTAGTTCCCTTAATGACTTTAAACGTAGTTTATACTAAATGTAGATTCACGTTTTCAACTTATGTATTATTACGCATGAAATTTAAATTACAGACATATGGCATAGCCACATATATCGATTCAAGGTACTCAATGCATATTCAAAATAAAACACTGATATCAATTTTTTTTTTATCTCAATTAGTACATTGCACGCTTTCAAACCTGTCAAATCAGGTCTATATAGTGCGTAATCCCGTATAGGCCTATTCTTTTTCAGATATCTTTAATAATGTTCACGTACTGTTCTTTCTGATTTCTTATAGCATCTCTTCACTTCCGTTGTGGAAGACCTCTTGCAAGCTCGAAATCCCAGGAAACCTCTATTTCTCTATCTTGCCTACCAAAGTGTCCACACTCCTCTGCAGGTGCCACAAGAGTACAAGAATGCCTTCAGGCACATCACACATAAACAACGTATGGTACACTTGGGTATGTAACAGCTTTTGTTTTCTTCTTTGCTGTGTATGTCATAAATTCACGTTGGTGTTGTTGTTTTAGATTCTCCACCCACGGATGGGTGGAACAATGGAGGACCCATAGAGTGGTCGCCAACCAGCACAGGTCCCAACCCCCCCCCACTGTGGTGCCCAGCCACAGCAGTAACCTCCCCAGTAAACAGCTTAAACTCTCTTGCCTGGACGAGGCGCGATCCGTCGACCTCGCGAATGCGAGGCCAGCGCGTTACCACTGTACTAGCCAGGAGGTTCACGTTGGTGCACATCTCTATACTAGCGTCCATATAAAAGTCTGCTCACAGCCAAAGATTTCTTTGAGTGTCTCCAGCATGTATCATAACAGTGTGAAGTGTAAGCTATGTTCTATCTTCATTCAAAGATGCAGATGCATGGTACACTCTTTCTCACAGCTTTGGTGAAGTGGTAATGTTATTATCTGTGCATAAATCATCCATCTTCACAAAAGCAATATAGTAATTTATGGTTTGATATTTAGTGTAAATGAAAGAACTAATTAAAATTCTTTGTTTTCAGGCATGCTCTCTGCTCTAGACGAAGCTGTAGGCAAAGTAACAAGGGCATTGCAGGCTACAGGACATTATCAAAACTCTGTGATCATTTTCAGCACAGATGCAAGTTACAGAATATATTTCAATAAATTTTTATCGTTTCATTCATAACAAGTCTTTCAGGATACTACAAATATGATTATATCTCAATAATGAATTACAGTCATTCCATGATCAAAACAGTATAACTGGTCTTAAGCTATGTGTACTTTCCTCCATTAGTGACATGTATCACTGACCTCAACATATTTTCTATTGATGATTGCTTGTCACTAGAAATTATTCCACTTATATTCAGTGCATTTTCTTCCAGAAATCCCATAGGCCTAGTTTTCTTTGAATAAAATAATTTCAAACACTATATCCTCATAACCCAATCTATCTCCAAGTATTCGTTTATAACTTACTTTCTTCAACAGAACGGAGGAGCAGTCAAGAAAGGAGGAAATAACTATCCATTATGTGGCAAAAAAGGCACTTTATTGGAAGGAGGTACAAGGGGTGCAGCGTTTATTCATTCCCCTCTCCTACAAAAGCCTTACATCTCTGAGAAGTAAGAAGTTACCATTTATTCATTAACCCACTTAATAAGATATTAAAATCTGGTTTACAAAATTTTAATTACCACAAAAATTAGATGACGCCAGCAACTAAGCAATCAACAAACTATATAAAAAAAGATAATATTCGATATAGTTAATATTCATCAACGGAATAGTCTGTTTTTACATGTGACTGTTAATTCTTTTTGTTCTGTATGCTCCAACAGAATGATGCATGTCACAGACTGGTACAATACTTTACTTAGTCTAGCAGGAGGCAAAGTCAGTAAAAATGGAGACAGCTTCGACCAGTGGGAAGCTATTTCGTCTCCCTCAACTCCATCCCCAAGGAACAAGATGGTTTACAATATTGATCATATGGATGACTTTGAAGCCGCTGTCAGGTATGGAAATATAAGGATGATGCACATAAGCCCGTATTGCTTATCCCCTGTGTCCTTCTCAGTCACACCAAAAACACCCCCATATCCTCCATCACCACATCCATAAACCCCTCCTCTTTGGTCTACATATCCCCCTAATACCTGGTACTTCCATCCTCAGCATTCTTCTCGTAACATACCCTCATCCCTCGTATGCATATGGTCAAACCATCTCAATCTCACCTCTCTCACCATGTTCCAAACCACCTTACCTGCCCTGTCCATCTAAAATTATTTTTCTTTCATCCTGTCCATCCATGTCACCCCCAAAGAACACCGCTCATCTTCAACTATGCTAATCTTCCATAAAACCTAAGTCATATTGTACTAATATACTCAGTGAAATTTCATATAATTGATAAAGTGTGTATTTCTTCTCATTAATTTCCTCAAAATTCTTCAAAAAACCTTTTTCTCTATTCAGGGATGGGGAATACAAGCTCATTGTAGGAGAACCCGACAATCTGAGAGCTTGGATTCTTCCACCAGAAGATAAAGACGTCAGAAGAAACTATGGAGGGAAATCAATGCTACTTCCTCAAGTGCCGCTGAATTTATCCACTACTCTGGACTTTGACCTTATGCCAGTTATGAAAAATAGTGTTGGCACTAATGCCATAAGCCAAAGCATGGAGAGTAATCAGGATGTGTCGTCACAGAGTACTAGATGGTCACAAGACCCCACAATTAGAGAGAAACTTATTTCGCACCACAAAGATGATGATGATGATGATGATTATGATGATGATTATTATTTTGATGATGATGATGATTATGATGATGATGATGATTATTATTATTATGATTATGATGATGATAATAATGGTGATGATGACACTGATGATTTCCATTACACTTATGAGACAGTATTCAAAGACAGTAATGATACTAGTTATGATAATCTTGAAGATGATGTAGACAGAAGAGAACTTGTCGTTGGTGATACTCAGGAAATGGTATATATTGAGAACGCAGAGGAAGGAAGAGCCATTTTCTCTGTTGGAAATACTGATAACTCTGTCTCCCGGGAGGGCAGAAAAAACAGTCATGATAAATCAAGGAAAAAGAAAAAACGACGTGATAAAGATATAGATCAAACGAATAAGAAGAAAAGGCGCCATGAAGGTAACGATAAGTCAAGGAAGAAGAAGAAGAACCGACGGAACAAAAATAAAAATAAATTGAGAGAGAAGAAGAAGAGAAATAAAGATAAAGAAAAAAGACGAAAAAAGAAGGCCAAAAAAAAGGACTACGTGACAGAGGTTGCGAACGACTGGGTGACCCTTAAAGACCTCGGCATAAACCCAAAAATATACCATCGATTAAAAAAATACGTGAATAGGAATACCAAAGTCGCCCTCTTCAATGTTAAAAGTAAGTGACAGCTCTCTCTCTCTCTCTCTCTCTCTCTCTCTCTCTCTCTCTCTCTCTCTCTCTCTCTCTCTCTCTCTCTCCTCTCTCTCTCCCATCTTTGTACGGTAGAATTCATCTTGTATTTAACTTATTTTACTCAATTGCCATGATTCAATATTTTGTTATCAATATTCAAAGAATAAACATTTTCCAATATAATATTCTTAAACGTTTCGTAAATGTACAATATTCTTAAGGCAGATATTCGGCTCACTTTTTCAAGGAAACAATTTTAGATATGTCTTAATGGCAATGGTTTCCATCCTAGACTAAAAAGAAACTGCTTGGTTGATGTACATTAATTAAAGCTCTTATATATATATATATATATATATATATATATATATATATATATATATATATATATATATATATATATATATATATATATATATATATATATATATATATATATATATATATATATATACATATATATATATATATATATATATATATATATATATATATATATATATATATTATATATATATATATATATATATATATATATATATATATATATATATATATATATATATATATATGTCTGTATATAATATGTCTGTATATATATATATATATATATATATATATATATATATATATATATATATATATATATATATATATATATATATATATATATAAATATATATATATATATATATATATATATATATATATATATATATATATATATATATATATATATATATATCACCAATGTTTTCCAGTTCTAGAATAACAACAACAATCTTCATTTTTTTTTAACTAGTAAAAATAAACCCTCATTCTGTATTTACAGCTGATCCAGAAGAGCGTCGTAACATAGCTGAAAAGAATCCCAACCGAGTGAAACATCTATTAAAATACCTTCAACAGAGGCTTAAACGCTACGTTCCAGCCAAAATTCTACCCAACGACGAGAGAGGTAATCCAAGCTACTGGAACAATATCTGGTCCCCGGGGTGGTGTAAGCCAAAATAATCTACAGGTTCCTTATAAACAATTTTTACTGTATGCACCATAGAGAGCTTGAGTAAGGCAGGCGCAAGGTGTCTGAAGGCATGTACAGGTGTGTAATTACCTAACTGTGCTTACAGGAAAGAGCCCCAAGCTCCTAACTTCCCGTCTCCTGGTCGGTTCCATTTTGTACCTTTTTTTAATGGTTGTGACACTATGACTGGCAAAAATAAATAAATATACCTTCATCGGGCCTGGTCACGATGAAAACTGTAACAGAGATGGAAGTATTGTGACTTGTCAGATGTGAAGGGATCAGACATACCCAAGAATATGCGGTGTTGATGTAGGCGTAGAAAGAGAACCGTAATTGAAGGAAGATTTAACATCGAACTGTCCTGTAGTCTTATTAAAGTCCACAAGACCCTTCAGTTGTAGTATTACAAAGGGCGGTTGCTGCCATGGGCCAATCTAATGCTTATGATATGAGTGTGATATTAATTATATATATATATATATATATATATATATATATATATATATATATATATATATATATATATATATATATATATATATATATATATATATATATATATATATATATATATATATAATGTGCTTAATCTATTCACCTAGACCTATAGAAATTATATAGCCTAAACGTAACATATTTAATGTCTTTGTAGTTTGTCATGTACCGTTTTTTGGGCATTTTCTCATCACATACATAGAGGCTTTATATATATATATATATATATATATATATATATATATATATATATATATATATATATATATATATATATATATATATATATATATATATATATATATATATATATATATATATATATATAATATATATATATATATATATATATATATATATATATATATATATATATATATTATATATATATATATATATATATATATATATATATATATATATATATATATATATATATATATATATATATATATATATATAATCTTAATTATCCTGCAAACGAAATCTTCTACATCAAAATTCAGTTATGATTAAAAAATATATTATTTTTTTTAAATTACGGACGTACTTGAGAGAGAGAGAGAGAGAGAGAGAGAGAGAGAGAGAGAGAGAGAGAGAGAGAGAGAGAGAGAGAGAGAGAGAGAGAGAGAGAGTATCTGTAGTTGGTGCTACCCCGATGCACTGATATCCTATCCCCAAAAATATATAAATAAATAGATAGATAAAATGAAATTTCTATCACAAAAAAAAAATCATTAACAGTGCATATCACGTATTAAATAATTATGAAAGGAAGTCATTATTATTATTATTATTATTATTATTATTATTATTATTATTATTATTATTATTATTATTATTACTAACAATACGTACCACATTAATGAAACGTGTACTGAGGATTATATGATCTTATAGTTTATATGGCATGTATGTTTGATTATCATATAATATGTACTTAGTTTCAGGCTACTATTATACTATACTTAACAATACCTCTATGTTTGTATGTGTCTATCATTCCAACATGAGCCCAATACGTGTATAGAACGAGTATAGAATATTTTATTTTATTTATGTATGTGCTATTGTTAGCTCAATCGTATTTATAATGCAACATATTAAATAAATATATGGATAAAAAACATTAAAAACAAACAAATAAATGTATGAATACATGAATGAATAAATAAATGAATAATACATACATATGATAATTTAACTTACCTATAAAGATGACCGACTACTCGTCTTTCTCCCTAAAGACACCAAAAACAATGTCACAGGCAGCCATCCGTCGTACTTTAGAGATCAGTGATGCCTTTCATCCAAAAGCTTTCGAAAGTTCGAATCCAAGGTAATTAAAATAGCATCTCCTTACCAGATTTTACTGGAGATTAAGAGAGGGTAGTAGAAACCCTCACTTCGTAGTAATAGCTGTCAATTTACAAGGCTGTTGTTTTAGATTTTCCCCCCTATGGATGGGTGGAACGGTTCATGGAGGATCCATAGGGCGGTCGCCAGCCGGCACAGGTTCCAACTCCTCACTGTGGTGCCCAGCCACAGCAGTAACCTCCCCAGTAAACAGCTTAAACTCTTGCCTGGACGAGGCACGATCCCGTCGACCTCGCGAATGCGAGGCTAGCGAGTTACCACATATTACAAGGCTAATGAATGTATTATCTAGGGTGAAACAGTATCTTCATTGGCACAGGCCTCGATAATAGGCAATAACGACAGGTCTGCAGCTCCTATCAGCACTTGGGTTGGTTTCTCGATAGAAAAAAAGAAGTGGGGTTGAGGGTGTAATAATATCTTCCAGAGAAACTCGCTAACGTCACTTGTAGCATAACCATAAATATAAGGAATTTTCACATATATACTGTTTGGTGCTCAAGTAGTTTCCAATTTGGTTCTCAACAATTTCTTTTAAGTTCTCCACAAACCACTTGTGTTGATGAGGGCTATATTATGAGGAACATCATATATATATATATATATATATATATATATATATATATATATATATATATATATATATATATATATATATATATATATATATATATATATATATATATATATATATATATATATATATATATATAAACTAGTATCTGTATGTTATTAATTGCTGTCTGAAAGGATTTGAGTATGACTTGCACACCATACTAAGGGCATTTTATTGGAGTTAGTTTACATTATTTTCAAAGAAAACAGGTATTGATAACTTTATCATTTAGCTGTACACCATCCTGGTGTCCATGTATTGTTCCAATATATAGGATTACCACTAGGATCATTGGGTAGGATGTCTGGCTCTACGTAATCGCCCATATGTCGTGAAAGGATTCCAAGAAGAGTTTCAACCATATCTGGATTCTCTTCAGATAGATCTTCTCTTTCTTCGGGATCATCTGAAATTAATAACAGTTAAATTTAGGCACAGCATTTTTTTATATAGCAACCTCTGATGCTGAATTTTTATTGTCAATACTGCAATACTGAGTTATACCATTTTGTACAATTTTTTCTATCTTTCTTTTCCCATTTCCACACCTAGCTGCTTCCCCTGCTGGAGCCATCTGGCTTAGAGTCTTTGGCGTTTTCTAGCTGGGCTTGTTGCTTGGCTTTTGATAATAATCATAAGAAAAATATATTCTAGTGTTATATTTATCATTTTAGTGTTTTGCATTCCTATTTATTAAACTAAATACATCTAGATTAATTCATTAAATGGTGATTAAACTTTATTTACCTCTCACATTGTACAGTCTAACCACAGTGGTGTTTGTTATGAGGTATCTAAGATTTTTGTACTTGTCGAAATGAATGGCTAAATCCTGAAGAGAGACAGATTCTCTCTTAACATCTTCATAAGTCTCTTTCGTATCTTCAAGAATACTTTCTTCACTGGAATCTAAATCTTCCTGTTTTTCATCATCAATTTGTTTTCTCATTTCATTCCATTTGTAATTAGTATCCATATCAAGATAACTATCTCTTATTATGTATGTATCATCTTCCACTTGTTCAGTCTCTTCACTATCTAGTTGGGCATTCATAATAAAAGGTCCAGTCTTAGCTCTTTTAGCCCTTATGAAGGATTTTTGATTGGACGTTTTAAACTTGTTCTTTTCTTGTAGCATTTTTGAATCAATATATTTTATGGAAGTATCAGCTGCATTAATGATGTCATTCTCACTTCCTTCTGAGTTATGCTTTACATCGCTGCGTACACCCTCTGGAGGAGGAGTCCAATCACCTGGGCCTGGATCTCCTACTAAGAGCTTGTAATCACCATACCTAGTAAAAACAAACACAAAATTAGAAAAAATTTAAAGCTTTATGTTACCACTCAAAAAACCTTTAGAGCAATTTAAATTACATATCTGTTATATCAATCACTGTTTATAAGCTTTTACCTGACTCCTGCATTTATCTCATCTGTAATGTCAATATTATATATCATCTCTTTTCTAGGTGAAGGTGCAGAGGTAGTGATGGCTTCCCACTGATCGTACCCATCCGTGTCTGAAGGTGCCATAGCTCCTCCCAAGCTAGCAAAGGTGCTGAACCAGTCTGTGATGTGTATCAGCCTTGTTTGGGAGATAGATAAGGTATGATGGTTTGATATAGTTTTGTATTTACACGTACCTCAATTATAATATAAAAAGTTCTTCGTTATTCTTAGGAAACGCAATAATAATAATTATCCCTAGTAATTGTTACTGCAAGTAACTATTACTCAGTTGGAAAGAGCGTTCATTGAGCTTAAGCCATACCACTCTGGACAAGTTAACTGGCAAATATTTAATATTCATCTCATACTAATCGGCAATTTTTTTTTATATTAATTTAAAGCTAAGTAGCAGTTTTGAAGATAAGTGGCAAAGTTTTATATTCATTTAAAGTCTAAACCCTTACTTGTTTGATATAAATCCATGTTGAGGTAAAAGAGGAGAGTGAATAAAAGCTGCTCCCCTAGTACCACCTTCCCAAAGAGTTGTTTTGTTTCCCCTAAGTGGCCAGTTGTTTCCCGCACTTATAGTTGGACCACCATTCTGAAGAATTGGACAAGTGGCATTTGTATAACATGCAAGTACTATGCAAGACTTATATTCTCAAAATTTGTGTTTTACTTTATCATTGTTTATTCATATTGCCTATTTATGAAAACTGTTTCAATACTTAATAAGTAAGCATGTCAGAATACATTGTAATCCTGGTTCAAAGTTGAAAAACTAGGTCCACGATTCCCATTAAATATTCCTTTAGATGGCAGTATGCATTAAATATTCCTTTAGATGGCAGTATGAAGTTTTTGAATATTTTTTTGTTTTTCGATACACATCCTGTTAAGAACATCTCTGGCTTAGGCGCAGCCAATCTGGAATCGAGTTGATGTCAATATAGAGACAGAGCATAGATTTAGCCATGTATTCATGTTGACAATCCGTTTTACAGATTCTACCGGCATATAGGGCTATTCTGCAGTTCTCAGAGAGTTCAGAAAGAAATATTACCCTCCTTTCTTTTTTCTTGATACTAAGGCAACGTCATTCAATCAAACAGGAATGGCATAAAGTCACATAAGTTGGCAATATCTTGTGGAATATTGCTACATTTCAAAAGCTACCTGACCATTTTCTCTGTGAAATAGATTGGTGAATATGCGTCCTTTCCTTCTTCCCGTTATTTCCTTCTTGGAAGCTTAGTTTTAGTCTCGTAAGACTGAATGTGATTGCTGAATTGGTAAAAAGTGAAGGAAGGAGACGTATACAGTATTTCATTCTAAACTTTTCCTGAGCCGGAGCATAGCCTCTATTGCCCGTATAACCTGTAAATCGGATTATCAATGTGAGTGTGTGGCTGGAACTATGTTCTGTCTCTTATATTGAAATTGACTCCATTTTGGATTGGTTATGCCTAAACTGAAGAACGAGAGACTCTTAACGGGCTGCATGGAGACTCGAAGAAATCTGCCCAAGTGCCTTTTTTATGTTTTTAAACATTCTTTTAATTAGAACACTAAGTAAAATATTTTATGGTAACATTACTTCCGCCCTGGAATTTAGAATATTTATCCCTGTAGACACTGTTGATGTTCCATGAAAACTGGCAAAGATATAGAAAGGACATTTGATAATATAACAGTTTCTCATATTCATGGGCAGAAATATAATTTATTTGAAAATGTTACTAACTAACGTCGGTTGTAAATACGATGATAGAGTTATTGTAATGTTCAGAAGTCTTGAGTGAATCTACTACACGACCTATCGCTTCATCCATAGCCAGTATCATTCCTGGTACATGCAAGAAAAAAAAAATATACATATATAATTAGTTAATGAAATAGATATTTATCCACCCTAAAATAACAGTTCTACATTTTTACAGGTCTCCAGGGTTGACATGATTTTCTCCATGTAAAAGGATAATTATCGAATTAGTTGCTTTATATTGTAATTACTGTATCTACTTATTGGCTACAAATGATACAGCTCCAGTATGGTGTGTAACATAAAATGAAGCATTGCAGATAAACGTTTAAATACAGTTATTTCCTGAGTATCAGTTATTATTGTCATAAACCAAGCAACAAGCTTAGCTGGAAAAAGTCAAAGACTATAAACCAAAGGGTTCCATTAGGAGAAGCAACTTGGTGAGGAAAAAGAAAGAGAGTTGATGACAATTTTTTATATTTCATCATCAACGTCTGATTAATGAAAAATTATTCAGAATACTATTTACAAATATTCTTTTACTATTAATCAAGCTGCATATAAATAGTTAAGCATATGATTATACTGATACAGAGTAAAATTATCTTGAACATGAGTCTTGAAATTTTAATGATATGTTACCAAGTTTTATTCGTCTGTCTTCGTCTTGGATATGTGCAAATGGCTCAGTGTAGTTCTCTGGAACTTGAAGGGGTGAATGAACACTCTGGAAGGGGAGATACAGGAACAGGGGCTCGCTCTTGTTTCTGCTCTCTAGTAAATTTTCCACGTAGGAAGAAAATAAATACTGTAACAAGAAAGTTATTGTACATCAGGGACTTGTCATGGGATGGATGAAAAGTTACTTAAAAGGAAGGGGACAGCGGGTTAGAGTAAGACACTCAGTGTCTGAATGGAGAAGGGTTAGTAGTGGGGTTCCACAGGGTTCAGTCTTAGGACCACTTTTGTTCCTTGTATACGTAAATGACCTACCAGTCTGTGAATTCATTTTTAAATGTGTTTGCAGGTGATGCAAAGATTGTGAAGATAGTAAAAGTAGAGAACAATGGTATAAAGCTTCAGGAATACCTAAATAGTCTGCATGAGTGGTCAGAAAAGAAGCTAATTTAATTCAATACATGAAAATGTAAGGCAATAAGATTGGGTACAAGTGCGATAAAACCCAAGCTTGGATACTCAATAGCAGATGCAGTACTTCAAGAGACGAAAAGTGAGAGATGTCTACTTGCAGATTTATCTCTGGAAATGTATATAAATAGCATAGTAAGGGCAGCATATGCTTTCTTAGCAAATGTAAGGGTAGCCATCAGACACATGGGCAATGAAATGTTCAGAAATATTCATGAACCTTATGTGAGGCCAAAGCTTGAATATGCAGCACCCTTTTGGAATCCACACTTGAACAAGCATATAAATAAGCTAGAAAAAGTTCAAAGACATGCTACAAAACTGGTGCCAAAAATGTGCAATCTCAGTTATGAGGAGAGGCTGAGGGAATTAGACTTACCATCACTCGAAGCTAAAAAAAATGAGGGGGGATAGGGTGACGGTTTTTAAATTCCCTCATGGTTTTGACAGAGTGGATAGGGATTGATATTTTGATGGCTGGCTCTAGAACTAGAGGTCATAGTTTGAAACTTTGTAAGAAACTTCTTTGCAGGATGTAAGAAAGTGCTTGTTTAGTGTAAGAATAGTTGATGAATGGAATTTACTAAGCGAGGGGGTAGTTAATGTTAACTCAATTCATAATTTTAAGGACAAGTATGATAAGTATCATTGAGTACAAAACTGGAACCAACCCATAGACGGGGAGTTACGAGCATAGGGCTCTTTCCCACAAGCACAGTTAAGTAATTACAGAAAGCATCAATCAGTACTTTATACAGACATTTTCTTGGTGGGTAAACTTGAAATTATGCTGTTGATTCATAAAAAGCAAACTGATTAGCATTCCTTGAGTGTGTTACTGTTACTGTGTCATATTGTTTTGACTAATTCTTGTGCCATCCCCTCCATTTGTGTACAGTAATAGTTATTTTAGAGCACTGTCCTGTATTGTCTTCTCCCAAATTTTTACTTCTAAGTTTTTGTTTGCCGCTCTGTGTCATTATTAATTCCCATTCAAATGGGAATGGCCACATATGGCTTGTGGCTGGGGAATTAAGCCTGGATGCCCTTCCTAATGCCCCATTGTGGGCTCAAACACGGGTTTGTCACTTGCTTAGTTGAGTGCTCAACCACTGTTCTACCGTGGCTCTCAAACTTTCCCTTTTACTTATATCTGTATCAATGACCTTCATAATTGTGTCCTCAACAGTTGAATAGCCTTATTGTGTGACAATTATCTTTCCTTATTAATGCTATGTAGTTAATTTGGTGAATAAATGGAACTGGCACTCACCCAGGAGGTTCAAGATTCAACTTTCCAAGTTGTTTTGTACATCCTTTCTATGAAGAACCACATAGTAATATTATTTTATATAGGGAATATATTTTTTTCGTATTCATTAAAGTTTTATCACTATGAGTATAAAGTGAGGATGGAGAATTACAACTCAAGTCTAGTGCATGGTTTGGCTTCCTACAGGCATTCTGCTTTCTAATAAAATAATAGCTTAAAATCTCTAAAGCATTAACACAAGTGATCATGTAAGAAAGAGTCAGTGACATATAAAAAAATATGTTCACCTAGTTAAATTACTAGATAGTAAAAAAGTAAATGTATTCCATATTTATTTGGATTACGATTTTGAGCTTTGATAAGGAAAGGAATTGTCCTGAAACCCAAGCTTTAGACTAAGTACAGGCTTGGCTACATGGGGATCAGGCAAAAGAGGGTCTAATAGGCTCCTAAGGCTCACTGAGTAGTACATTAAAAATGTGAGGTATCTGCTAGAATTGTATCTTTACATTTTAAGCTTCATTACTAAAGAAGAAATTAATCATAATAATACATACTGTAGAATAAGTGCCATCGACTTCGTAATCTGGTTCTGTATTATTCCTGAAGTCATATCCATATTTTATTCTAGTGTCTGTTGAGGGAAATACAGAAAGTAATCAAAACATTATTTTTATTATTATTATTATTACTGTTATCATTATCATCATCTCTAGTGGTTTGGAAGATAAAATACCATTCATATTATCTCTGTCTCCAAAGACCTAACTATAAGACATAGCATACTGAAGAGCTGGCATTTTTTCCTCACTAAGAAGCTTTTTGATAGGAAGGGCAATAACAGCAGGGTATGACGAAGCCACACTGCCACTTTTTTTTTTTTTTTTTTTTACAGTTATGCCCACCCAGCTGCCTTCAGCTGGGTATGATATTGCGTAAAAACTATATTATTATTATTATTATTATTATTATTATTATTATTATTATTATTATTATTATTATTATTATTATTATTATTATTATTATAAGTAAGTAAACATTTGTAATGCAATATTCTCATTTACTCACACAGCACATGCTATTTCATATCTCAAACTGAGATTTCATGATAAGTTCAGAAATGAAACTTGGTTGTAGAATTCATCTTTTCTTTTTGGTGTAACAACTCTAGTACCAAATACGTTGTGTTAAATTACATTAATAAAAAGGCAGTTTAGTCACTGGAAATGAATAGGCAAAATGGCTAGAGAGTTACCTAATGTAACCAAGCTTAACCCAAACTTGTTGTTTGCGGTTTTATGTGTGCTTATAATCTCCATTCGGATGGAGGGGACACAGGCAGGTTGGAGCTGGGGAATGAAAGCTATATGGCTTCCTTGTTTTTCAACAAATTGACCAATCATTTCTTAATAGAGAGCGACAAACATGATAATCTGAATTATTTTCCAGTTCTAATTCTAATTTGTTTGTGCCAGGGTTTGTCAATTCCTGGGTAGAACGCTCTAACCACTGCTACTGGAAGTAATAGTTCGTAATCCCCATTAAATTAAAAGAAAACAACTATTATGAAATAACATCACTTACTACTGCTAAGGCCGCTTTCACTCCAAAGTGGCACATCGCACGTGGCATACCACATTCGATGTGCCTTTGGTGTGAAAGCAGTCAAAGAGTTAAGCATCTATTTCTTGAAGTCTAAATCTTCATACCATACCTTACCATTTATATCAACATATTTTGGATAATTGTCATCATGCTTCCAGTGAGTTCTTCCAGGATTCCACGTTGGCCTTGTATGAGTGTAATAATCTTGTCCACCTGTATAGTGACCATAAAAAGAATCGAAACCTCGACTTGTGGGTGTGTAGTCCCAAGAACAAAAGCCAACATGCCACCTTATAATGATAATTATTGTTATTATTATTATTATAACCTCAGAAAATGACGGGTCTCAAACCTACAAAAGTCATGCACTCTACCCCCTGGCCACTGTGGCTATTGATTTCAGGCAACAGATACATCAAAATAATAACAAAAGCATCTGCACACTTAACACTAAATTCTGTCCACAAAGAGATGAATCACCTATAGAATAGAAGAATAACAGCATCCCATCATTATCAAGGCAAATATGTTTAACAAAAACTACCATATAAAAAATCCAATCAAAATGAAATTTATTATAAAAATTTATGACAAGAGAAGCCCTAACATCACATATGAAAACTTGCTCTATCCTAATCAAGTGATCAGTCACAGAATGGTGTTGACAAAAAAGAATGATAGGGAGGCAAATATTCTTGGATGTCAAGGTACCAACGCAAGCATTCAAAAACCAGCTTCACAAATATATATCCTATTGTGAGAAGTAAAGATTTGGGATGGTACATATTATATAATAAATACCTCTCAGTCTTTGTGAATAAATTCCTCTCAGTCTTTGTGGAAGGATGGTGAAGACATGCTTTAGAAAAAAAAGGTGGAAATATCTTTTTCCAACTATATATATATATATATATTATATATATATATATATATATATATATATATATATATATATATATATATATATATATATATGTAGTCACCGTGGCTCAAGCGGTAACGTCCGCGACTCTGAGGCGTCAGGTCTAGGGTTCGCGCCCCATCACGGTCTGAGGTTAGCAAGGGCATGCACTCAGGGTAACGATTAAATCTGCCAAAACAAGTCCTTCGCAAGAAGGCAACCGTCCTAGCCCTTGGTAGAAAAGGGAGTCCGTGACGTAAAACCAGAACAACATATATATATATATATATATATATATATATATATATATATATATATATATATATATATATATATATATATATATATATATATATATATATATATATATATATATATATATATATATATATATATATATATCCTCTTCTTCTTCTTCTTGCCGTTTCATGTGCCACAATTAGTTCCCCTTCAAGTAAGGGTGGGCACAGACAGGTTTGAGCTGGGTGACTAAGGCTGGATGCCCATCCAAAAAAAAATCAGAATGCCACACTGAAAGAATTACTTATTTCTTACTTTCCAACTACATGTGTTGAATAGCCCACCATCTTCAATGCCTCTGGAAGGAGCTGCCTTTCAATAGTAAGGCCTGTTGGCTCTTCAGGCCATAGAACATCATGCTGAAAGAGAGGATATATATATATATATATATATATATATATATATATATATATATATATATATATATATATATATATATATATATATATATATATATATATATATATATATATATATATATATATATATATATATATATATATATATATATATATATATATATATATATATATATATATATATATATATATATATATATATATATATAATGCACCAGTAAACAGTAAATAATATTGTTTTTTAATTTCAAGACCAGACACAAAATATCTGAGTTAAGCAACAAGAAATTCCTTGAACTCACTTTCTATAGCAATGCTTATTTCTTCAATCTGGAATCTCTCACCTATGGACAATGCTATCCCTCCACCAGTCCTCTCAGATATTTCAACCTTTAATATTCTGAAGCCCTGAGGAAAAACTGTGACATTGTTTACATCCTCACTTAACTTAGTCTCTGTAACTGCTACTATATCTGCCTTACTGTTGTGAATCCTATTGATTAACTCCACTGCCTTATCAGCTATCCCATCAGTATTTGTGTACAGCAATCTTGATTAGGTTGCATCCCCTGACCTTCTAGTATTACCATCTTTATCTTCCCTCTGACTGCAAGAACTGAATAAATTCTTCTCTTCTTCATTTCTTCCCTCATTTAACCTTCTGGCTTCTTTGCAACATGCTTTTGATGCTCTCCATCTCTTCCTGTGTTCTATATGGTCTAATGAACGCTGTTCTGATATCTTGAAGGCCTTTTAGGTTTTTTGCCCTCATTTATACTTCTCTGCCTCTCTCAAAGGTTACTTGCATTATTCTTGCCTTTCCCTCCCTAGAATATTTACCAATTCAGTGAATGCTTACAACATTTTCTGGACCACACTCTACTTCAAGGTTCCTTATCAGCTCTAAAACCCTAGCTTTATTATGTTCAAGTCTCCTGGGCCATGCTGACTCATGGGATTCACTTATGCTTGAAATTACCACTGATTTCTCTTTATCAACTGCCTGTTTGGTTAGTGAAGAAGCCCTTTCAATCAAAACATCTTCCATTTTTTTTCTATTACTGTTCTTTGTAGTCAACCGTATTTACATTTTCCAGTGCCACTTCCCTCACGGCCACATTTTGCTTTACTGCATCTGCAAAGGATCTTGTAATGATTTCATGTTCTATATTCACCCCCTGAAACTCTTTTTCTAATGTCTGATGATTTCTATTATCTGGACATTACAAGCTGCAAACTCGCCTCTCTCAGAAGAGATCAGTGAACTAGCAGTCAGTTCATTCAGGCTACCACTCAACTTTTTGTTGTTATCTTCTTGTTTAGAAATTCTGATTTCTTGTTCATTCTTTTCCCTTTCCAGCTTCTTTTATTCGTTTTTCTAGTTCTTTTTTCACTTCACCATGTGTCTTGTTAGATTCTCTAAATTTCTTATTATCATTTGAAGTGTATCAATTTCTTTCATTTTTCTATCCATATTCCAAATTTTATTGTCCAAGACTGTTTCAGGGGTCTCAAGGTCCCTGAATTTTTGTTCCAGGCACTTAAAAGCTACTCCCCCTCCAATAACCCCCAGAAATCCTCTACTGCCCCTCCCCCGACCACTGAAGGGGGAGTCTTACTGAATACAGAAAAAAAAATTGTTTTCATTTAACCTCACACACAGTACTAATTATGAATACTAATTTAGTTGCTTAGTTAATCTCTTCAGCGACAGGTTCCATTTGTTTACCAGTAACAGAAAACAACTTTATTTCCATTTCAATACAATGGGTATTCGTCAGCCAGGGCAAGCCCCAACCCCCCACTGTGGTGTCCAATCACAGCAGTTCCTGCCAGTAAACAGCTTAAACTTTCGGTCTTGGACGGGAACCGATCTTTCGACCTCGTGGATGCGAAGCCAGCGCGTTACCACTGTACTAGCCAGCAGGCTGACACAAACTTCAGCTAAAAACACTACTTACCTGTCTGCCAAGAGCATGGGGATATCTGCCAGTGAGTAAGGCTGATCGAGTTGGGGTGCATATAGGCTGTACATAAGACTGGCTCAGGATAATACCCGTGTTTGCCAGTGCCTCCATATTAGGATTTTTCACTTCTGGGTTATGCCACGACACATCATTCCAGCCTATTATGTCAGTAAACATCTTATTTAGAGTGGTCTGCAGTCTATTATTATTATTATTGTTGCTGTTGTTGT
>JAXCGZ010000420.1:7500-32500 GCA_037179515.1 Halocaridina rubra | reverse complement strand
GCACAATCTAAAGTCATCCCCTGAAATAGAACAATAATTACAATCCCCATCATCATCATGCACCCTCATGTCCACCCTCACCAAGTCCATAAATCTAATTTCTGGCCTACCTCTTCCCCTCGTGCCTGACAGCTTCATCCTCAGGAATATGTTTCAGTTAAATATATAGTGTTTCATACATAGCATTCAAAAAATATTACATAACCATCAGATTAATAGTATCTTTTCATACCTGAGATTTATGAATAGAGATGGCCCAAGCAAGTTTTAAGGGAAGCTGTCTCCTTGTCAGGGACATTCCTCCTGCTGCTCTCAATATGAATCTTTCGTGTTTGATTTCTGTTGTAACGCCACATACAAACCTTACTATAGGGTATCCTGGAATGAGAAATTTTAACATAAATATGTAGTCATGCTATACCATGTATATTTTTATGCACCAGTTTGTAACACAATTAGTCCCCATTTGAACTGGGGTAGATACAGATATGTTGGAACATGGGAATTAAGGGTAGAAGCCATTCCTAACACCCCAGGGTGGGTTCGAATGCAGCTTTGTCATTTCCCAAATTAAGCGCTCTAATCACCGTATTAGTCACGGCCCCCTTGTTATACCATATATCTGTGTATATTTTGTATCAAGTACAAAAAAAAAAAAAAAAAGGCATTTCCACATCAAATTCTAATTCTGATTTTGCCAAAGAATGAAACTCACCATGGTAAAAATTAATTCAATATCACTAACTATATATATTTCTCTAGCATCTGTGGGTTCTACTGAGTCCTCATCATTATCCAATGTCTACTCATTAGATGTGCATCGTTCCTTTCAGTATATTTTTTCTCCTCCAAAAGCTGCAGGATAGAAATTGTTTACTTGTGAAGGTATTGTTCCATAATGGTCCCAACACTTACAGTGATGTGTGGGGCTAGGACACAAAGAATACCAGCATTCTCTCCTTCTGTCCTAAAACTGATCTTGTGATAAGAATCTGTAAATATGTTGCCTTGAAGGGTTGAGCTCAGAACTTCCCCAGTGGCAATCACATACTATAATCTATGTTATCAAAGGGCAGTTAGTTGTTTAACGAATATTTTTTCTCAATATCACAGAATTAGTGAGAGTAAATGACTGCTTATAGCAAACTGGGACGCATGGGTGTTAGGGGAAGTTGCCATGAGAGGAAGCAGTTGGGGTAAACCAGCTGCAGTTGTTGGGACCCAGAGCAGAAGATCCTTGGCCATATACTGTGTGAATTACCCAAGCAGGGTGGTGAGGGAAAATGAGGCAGCCTTTCATCCCCATGGAGCTAAGAGGAGTGATCGCAGCGTATTAGCTTGTGGTGAGTGTTTCCTTTGACTAGGCCACCCCCCTTACAAAGGGGATTGCAGCAATTGTATATACAGAGAGATGAGTGCCTTACCATTTGATCCATTATTAAATCCAGTAACTACTCCTCTGGCACCATTGACTAATCCTCTCGTAAAGTCTAGATTTTTCATTAACATCACTTGTGCTCCAACTTTTAATGGTAATTTGGTAATGACTGGAGTTTGAGAGTCAAGGATTTTAGTACAACTTGGATCACTATCAATGGATTGAAATATTTCCTCATTTCCTGTCAATACCAATACAGTATTCAGTTAGATATGGTTCATTTAGTTCCAGAACTAGTATATATTAAAAATAATAATAATAATAAATATATAAATTAATCTTATATTCTCATAAGATATGTTTCTAGAATTTCCATCATTCAGTAATGAACAATATTCTCATCTTCAAGTCCCTACATTAAGTTATAACATTTTCTCTGAATATTGATATTTCCTTTAGGTATATATCCCAAGTGCCATCATTAAAAACCAAAACTGTTCATTTTAATATTATCTCAATAAAATGGTTTTACAAGTCCCACAGTAGTAAAGAAAATTTTTAATAAACACCATACTCTTGTAAAGGGTAGGGTGAAATTTTGTATACTCATCAAGATCCCCGTCCATTAATTATTATTTATATTCACAATATAGAAAATAAAAAAATATTCTCAGTATATAATACCTGGGAGAAGGTTCAAGTGTTTCCTGTTAATATGGTCCACATCTTCACGATGAGTGCAGAGGCGAGTTGCTTTGATACCATCTTTCTCTACAATATTGTTCTCTGTAGATTTCAGACGCTTAACCATTTCCTCTGAGCACCTGTGATAAGATATAGCCATAAATTTTTTATTTTCCTCTGATAATGAATACTAAACGAATAAATATTACTAAATATCATATCTTGTTACAGTATTAGTCTCAGTAACATTAATCAAGCATATAACGACTGCAGCCGTGCAGTGGTTAATGCACTCAACTTGGGAAGTGACATTCGAGTTTAATCCCACCGATGGGTGTTAGGAAGGGCATTCAGCCTTAATTCCCAGCTCCAACCGGTCTGTGTCCACCCCCATCTAAGAGGGAATTAATAGCGATACATAACAGGAAAAAATAATCCTTTGTTGCTATTTCTTTTGTTTATTTTACATATTGCCTCTCCCTGACAGAAAATGCAACATGGCTACTACCAGGAAAATAAAATGTGGTATACACTGTATAATGTTCAGTTCAATATCTATTATTTATAATAAAGTATCAGTTAAAATTTACATATTTCCTAAGGATTTCTGTGACTTTCATTTATAGAAATTTTTTAAAAATTCATCTCCTTAGAAAATAGCTTAATGTAACTTAATATCATTTCAACAGAAGTTTCATTATATATATATATATATATATATATATATATATATATATATATATATATATATATATATATATATATATATATATATATATATATATATATATATATATATATATATATATATATATATATATATATATATATATATATATATATATATATATATATATATATATATATATATATATATATATATATATATATATATATATATATATATATATATATATATATATATATATATATATATATATATATATATATATATATATATATATATATATATATATATATATATATATATATATATATATATATATATATATATATATATATATATATATATATATATATATATATATATATATATATATATATATATATATATATATATATATATATATATATATATATATATATATATATATATATATATATATATATATATATATATATATATATATATATATATATATATATATATATATATATATATATATATATATATATATATATATATATATATATATATATATATATATATATATATATATATATATATATATATATATATAATATTCTCCCCAAACTCTAGTTATCCTTTCTTGATGTCGGCTACCCCCCAATTAAAGGGGGAAACAGCCAAGGTATATGTATGTATGTATATATCTGCCACCAAAGAAAAATCCTAACTGCCTTACGGGAGTTAAGCAAGTGCAAGGTCAGTATTGCCATTAATTAAACAGATTGATTATGCAGCCAGCTGTAAGATCACATGGTGCTAATCTAACAATATTTCTCAGATTAGAAAGCTATCATAAACATATATGACCATTTTCAAGTCCACTACGGGATATCAGGAATGACATTCATCCTTAATTCCCTAGCCCCATCCTGTCTGTAACTAATCCCATTCAAATAGAGATTTATAAAGACATAAAACTCAAACGACAAAATCAAAGCATTTAATCTAATTTTTAACCTTACTTACTGTTTCTTATGTAATAAAAATAATGCAAGGATTTTGCTTTGAAATCTGCCGATCCTCATCCTTTCATCTTGTGTTTGGTCTTGTCTGCATGTATCTGCAGTGTAACTTCACAAATTTTTCTTGTGTAAATCATTGTGGTAGTGTAGTGATTAGAATGCTCAACTTTAGAAGTGACAAATCTGCGTTTGTTTGAGCTCACTGCAGAGCATAAGAGAGAGCATCCAGCCTCAATTCCCTAGGGCCAATCTTTCTGTGTCCACCCCCTTTGGAATGGGGATTAATAGTGACGCATAAAAGGTACACACATTGTGCTGGACACAATGTGGGACCACAGTAGTGCAGTGGTTAGAACACTCGACTCATGAAGTGACAAACCCATGTTCGAGCCCACTGTGGGGCATTAGGTAGGGTATCAGATCTTAATTCCTCAACTCCAATCTGTCAGTGTCCACCCCCCTTCAAATGAGGATAAATAGTGACACACAACATGGCAAACAAGTTCTGGTGCATCTTGGCTCCTATGGGCCCCCATACCAATATTAGCATTGCTTCTTAGAGGCAGAGGAAAGCGACTGATTTTGAAAGCAAATTAAGTGACAGCTGAAAAAATGGGAATGAGGAGGAAGTTGTTTATGAAATAGTGATGCAAACCAAAATTCACGGTTAAAGTCATGTAGGCAAACAGAAATATAAAGTGCGCCATTTTATATATCACAATTAGTCCCCGTTCAGTGGGGGTGGACACAGACATATTGGAGCTATAAGGGGATTAAGGTTGGATGCCTTTCCTAATGTCCCGCAGTACGAGCATACCAGCGGAAGTTGATCCCCTACTCACACACTCTACCACTAAGCTACCATGACCTCCAAAACAACACATCTTTTAAAGTTTTGCTAAAGCACATGGCATTATAGCCTTCCAAATTTATTCCAGGAACCTATCCCTCTCTTTCCCATGGAACACTATTTCAGTATTTGCATTTTCAGTATTAGTGCAATATTTTATCAACCTATACCTACCAAATATCGATGGTGACTGTACTTTTACATAGACTACATTCTGATAGCAAACATTATACAGGGGACCTTGACTTACGTCAGAGTTCCCTTCATCAAGATGTGACATAACCCAATTTTCAGCCTAAGTCGGAACATACTTAAGTAAGCACCTATGCCACCCACCTATGCTAATGTAGTAGTAAAGTGTCTCCCTTTTCCATGCATTTCTCTATCTTTAAATTCACCTCCATGGTGATGGCTTTCCTTTTCTTCAAAGCACTGCCATCAGAAGAATCTGCTTTACGATTGGAAGACATAATACAGGCTAAAATTTATCAAAGAGAAGCATAATAGTTTATGGAGATGCGTCCTAACCATGAAACTTCATAATTCAAGGGCAGCATAAACTGAGGACCCCCGGTATATAACAGAGAAATAAAGAAAGCAATAATGTACTCTTAATAAAAGGGAGAGATTTCTGATACAGCAACTGCAACATTTACATAATCGGTGACACATTTGACTCCTAGTTTTATAATAATTTTTAGATTTTACATACCATTTTCTCCTCTAAGCTTAATACCATAACTCTGTACATTTAAAATATCTATAATAAGTACAACTTTGGTATGTATATTTTCCTTTAAGGTCTTGAAAATAGACTAGTAAAAATTAATATTATTAAAGGAATAGCACAAATTTTTATCAGATAATAATGTTGTTGTTACTGTTTGTCACTCTAAGCATCACTATTTCTTCCCATTACTGGGTAGACTCAGACAGGTAGAAGCTGTGGTATTTAGACTGCATGCCCTTCCTAATGACATGAAGGGCTTGATCGTGGATATGTCAATTCCTGAGTCGAGTGCTCTAACCTCTGCTCTATGAAACATAATTAGCAGATAAGAATACCATAAAATATACATGGCTCACCTCCCTAGTCGTATAGACTGCAGAATATTGATAAACTCTTTGTCATTCTGTCTTCTAACATCAGTAAGCTCCATGGATATTGATATACAGTGTTCCCATTCCTCTGTTTGAAAGCAAAATACTCTCTTTTCACCAGATCTAGTAACTGGTGGGAGTTGTAAAAAATCTCCACACACAATAAGTTGAATGCCTCCAAATGGTTTATCATTTCCTCTCACGGCCCGACTAACTGCTTCTAGTTTCTGTTGGGGAAAACAAGCATATATTGATATCATTAGATTGGAAATTGTATAAAATATAAGTCACACTCACTCAAAAACTGTAAGCCGCATGTTTACTGTACCAATACACACCTACTTTGGACAGTACTAACATTGTTACATTTTTATTTTGTGATGCTATTCATGCCATTATCTAGTCAATACTTTGCATAATGTCCTGAACGTGAGTGAATAAAATATATTTATTGAAGGACTGTATGAAATGTAAGTATTGGAGAGAGAGTGAGTAATGAGGTGGGAGGATGTCTAAATAACCATCATAAGCTGCAAAATAGGCAACAAATTCTCGAGATATACGAAGGGTTCACACATTTACCGACACCCACACTGATTTGTTTATTCATTTGCAAGTGTGGGTTCAAACATTTAACATAGGTGGATGGGAGGCTGCAAATATAAGCAGACAAATATACAGTATGAACCCACCTTAAAATAGTTACCATCGACCATTGATATTTCATCAACAATTAAATGTCTGCATTTCCTCCACTGTTGTAATATGACTTTCCTTGATGCTAATTTTATACACTGTTCAAGGGGACCTTTACCATCACCAATTCCTGTAATTATTATCAAATAACATAAAATTGGACTTACGTTTTTTAAATAGTTATCACCCTTTACTGGTTTTTTAAAGTGAAGATTTAATATAACATAAATTACCTGTAGATAGATATGCATTTTGTTTATTCTATGATAGTCAGTATATACAGAAAAAGTAATTTGTGATCCCTTTCTTGTTGAATACCAAACTCATTATCTAAAAAAATTAATTTATATAATATCCATGTACAGTATAAAAATATCATTATTACCAGCAAAGGCATGAAGTGTCATTCCACCTATCTGACAAGCTGCAACCCCTGTGCTGGCTGTGACAAATGTTACGTCAGGTGGTAAACCACCCACAATCCTTTTCAGCAAAAAACTTTTACCAGTGCCTGCACTGCCTGCAATTATATAATTACCATTATTGAGAAGAAGCGACCAAAATAACGTGGACTACAAATGCAGGAGATAAGAGGAATGGTTGAAGTAGGTGTGGATTTTGTTGAATGCGCGTTTCTTGGCTCGGCCACCCTCCTTACAAGGGGGAATTAGTCTTATGTGTATTTGCATATGTACAAATGCAGACTGTCCATTAAAATCCCAAGAAGGTATAAGTATATACAAAATGTATTTAGGGTATAGTAAATTGGTCCCGAGACTTTCGGAGACTACTGCCTCCATCAATAGGGGTGGTTAAATTTATTTAAAAGAAGTTTTGAGGATCTTTAAAACACTCTAGGGTCAGCCCCCATGACAATTATGTTTCCCAAGGTGAGGTTCCTCTGGGCAACACGTCAGGATCTGGAAGAAGCTTTGAAAGGTCTGGTAAGGAAGCAAGTTCGGGACACTTCAGGACAGTCATTTGTTGAGGGGGTAAGAAGTTCACATTTACTTTTACAAACAGTTCTCTTAATAGTATTATTAAAATTATATAAAATCTGAAATTGGCATCCTTTACTTGGTAGGTTATATTTCCTAACTTAGGAGAATGGGGGAGCTTTACAGCTTCCTTGCTTTCAGGATTCCATTTATTTCACTGGGAGGACCTGAAGAAGATAGTTTTTGCTTTGGTCGAAGATTAATTTATAATATGGGGTGGGTGACCTAAAAGTTTGAAGCTATTGGTGATGTGGGAAATTTCTTGGTCCAAAAGAGATAGGGTCACAAATCCTAAGGGTACATAAAAATAATCCCACAAAGATGCTGCTTTTTACTCTTTAATTATGGGAAGATTAGAAATGCATATATGAATTGGTAAGGGTGGGTTTACGAATTACCTTGGACTGGAAATCAAATCGGGAAAAGATAATATGGGCATCTGAGAAAGGTATTGCCCTCCTCGTGGATGGCAAAACCATTTAGGCAATAAAGTAAAGCAAAAATGTCATCAAACTACCTCTTCCAATATATTTCTAAAGTGATGATGGTAATGCCTGGAATCAAAGAAGTTTTGTAAAATTCCATATAAAGATTGGCAAGTATAAGAGAAAATGAGGAGTTTGCTTGTAACAAGATCTGTTAGAGAAAAAGACTTGACTCACAGAAAGTGTGAATATGGTCAATTACCCTTTTACTGACTTTTAGAACACTGTATGGTGCACATTTTCATGTTACAATTAGTCCCCATTTGAATGGGGGTGGACAAAGACATGCTGGAGATGGGTGGTTTGAGCCACATGCCCTTCCAACACCCCACAGTGGGTTCAAACATGGTCTGACATATCAAATCGGGCACTCAGGAAATGACAAACCCATGATTGAGCCCAACACAGGGCATTAGGAAGGGTATCAAATGTTATTTAACATATCCAAATTGTGTTTACTAATATCAACAAATGAAGCATGTTATTGTTAATAAGCATTAGAGCCTGAAAACTTACCTGTGTAAAATATATTATGTCCTGCTTGTACCATCTGGAGCACCCTTTTTTGCTCAGGTGTCAGAAGAAGAGGAGTTAAGAATCTTGCTGCTTTAGCAACAGGCAAATCATTTATCTGTAAGAACAAAATTGTTTCAGTTATCCATCGGCTCGAAAATAATGCATACCCGCTGTGTATATATATATATATATATATATATATATATATATATATATATATATATATATATATATATATATATATATATATATATATATATATATATATATATATATACACACTCGGTTCGCTTTTTACGTGTGCTTAAATTCCGCGAAATTGGAATAATGCCCCCCAAAAATAGTAGTAAAAAAAATGTGAGATAACCGAATAATGCCCATGCAAAGAAAATCGAACAAAATTTTTCATTTTAGTAAATAATCGACCACCTCGGAGGCCCTTTTCCGCCATGCTGCCAGGTGTTTCAGTGTCTCTTTACCCAGCATACTGCGAGGATATATCGGTTGTTCTAACTGTGTTTGTGTTAAGGTTTGTATATCATCAGGGAAAAAACATGCGAGAGCGCATCAGCTGATACAGAGGCGGTAAAACGTTTGCAGAAAGAGGTTCGTTCTCCCACATCCTCCTCCTCTTCTACTGCTTAATGCGATCGGATATTATGGAGAGAATGGAAAAAGGCATTAAGAACAAACAGCAAACAAATTTGCCACATAATATCGTCAGGGAAATAGCGTGCGAGTGTGCATCAGCTGATACGGAGGCGGCAAAACGTTTGCAGATAGAGGTTTGTTCTCCCGCATCCTCCTCCTCTTCTACCACGTAATGCGATCGGATATTATGGAGAGAATGGAAAAAATGCTAAGTATGCGGATAAGCATTGAAATTAAATATTATTAAAAGAAAAAATGTAATGTATGTACACTGCACCTGAAACACTGAAGCTTTTGTGCACATGAGTTGGAGACAATGCTGCTTTGATGGCACCACAAATGAACACAAGCAAGACCAATGATATACACGATACACAACAATGCTTTGTGACAAAGTATTCCTCTACCATGCTCAACAAACTGTTCTGCATGAAGATTGTATTTATGACTATGTATTTGGTAATTTTGTATATAAATTCATACTCAGTTCTTAACATAAGCAAATAAATAAATAACAACATTAACTTAATATATACGCACACATCAATGCCAAGTGATGAAATATTCTTCTACCACGATGAACAAACATTTCCGAGCATGAAGTTCGTATTTACAACGCAAACCACGTAGGTCGATAAAATGATTTATTAATAATTTATGGGAGATACGTCGTTACCATGAAACATCATAAGTTGAGAACATCGTAAACCAACGATTGCCTGTATATATACAGGGGATCCCCATTATTTGTCGATAACTGGGGCCATAAAAACGCAACTAATAACAATTCCATATTTCCCAATATAATCAATGTATTAGGGGTCTAATAGGGACCTGCAATCATACACCTCAGTATTACTTTCAATTACAAACCACTGATGAAATTAAAGTTAAATATATGTAAATATAAGTTAGAAATAGTAATACAGGAAAAGAAAATGAATATGAAATGAAATTATCATATAATCAAATGAAAAATGTCACACAGTGTACCTGACAACAAGAAGGAAACAGACATGATTGGGGGGTGAGGGTAGCTTTCTCTAGCAACATTAGAATAAAAAAACTGCAGTTACAGTATCATAATAAATTAGAACTTACTTGGCCATCTCTCCCGCGTTTACTTTTACTGGAAACCGGTGAAGCATCTGGAATATTTACATTCCTCTCTTTAAGGGGAACTTTGCCACTTTTTCTCAAGGTTTCATATTCCTGAAGCAAAAATAATACACAAGTTTATTACAAACTTGTAATTTATAAGCTGTATTAGTAATATGTCAAAAAAATTCAGTGATCAGTATGCAGTTTCTAAGTAGTCACTAACTGCAAGGATATTATACATGAGATAAGAGATTGGCTCTAGCTGGTGTCAGTAATATATGATGTATCTCAAGCTGTATATTTACACTAAAGTAATTATCACAGCCACATCTCATACTTTATACAGGATTCAAGCACATACAAAGTAACCCTAGATCCTTGTGTAATTTTTTTTTACTTGTGTAACATGAAAAAGTATAATGAATAATATGAAAAAATAGTATACTGTAGTACAGTATTTAAATACGATATGAACTTTGGGTATTTCAAATTCAAAAATATATAGCGTGTGACATACCCAAATACTGTATTGATTTGTGTGATATTATGTAAAGACCACAATGGATCGAAACTATAATACGTGAGTTGCATTCTTCTGAATGACACTGGAAGAAAACTTTGCCAAGTATGTACTCTCAGCAAACAGAAACAACTCATGTAATTAAGTTTGCCAAGATTTTATTACAAACATGTTAGTGGTACCACAAATAGATATTACATACTGTATTATAAAATACTTCCATAAATATACCTTATAGGTGAGGGGACTTATTTCTTCAAATATACTTGGAGCCGTTGAGAGTAGCCTTTTTCGAGCATTGATGATTCCAGTACCGTCTGATATTGCTCTTTTACTAGCTAAAGTCTTCATAAATATTAGGAGCTGATTGGGTGGTGCATTTGATATCATCAAATTCATTCTCACATCTTTTAGGAATATCGTAGCTTTACCTTCTTTCAAAAATCGTTTGTGCAGCTGAATATCTCTTAGAGGAAACTTCATAGATTGTTTGGAACCATCCATTCTCAGAATCATATCCCTGAAGAAAAGTTCAAACACTCATGCTGTATTTTACAAATAATAAATAAAGTAATATATTTACAAGTGCATAAATGCTCTGTGCCCTGAGAAATATATATGAAATGAAGAATTGCAGATATACATTCTCAAGATGTTCTCCATGAAAATACTTTACTTACCTGAATTCATTACGACCCAGAATAAGTTTAATTTTTTTATAAGTAGCAGATTTTTTCAGCGTTCCACCTGCATCAAGAGACTCAATAACTAGTGTACAGCCAAGGACTGGTGCTTGAAGTGATAGTTTATTATCTGGAGTTTCCATTCTGGAAAAAGGATACAGCATACTGTATATGCAATATAAGTACAAGTTATCAAGCGATACATAACACGAATCTCAACCAATGAAATAAATCAACATGCAATATGCAATATAAGTATAATTTAAACAGTCCTCTCACAGACATCTCATATGTAATGGAGATATTTAATTGTAGAATGCAAAGTTTTTCATATGAAAGCTCCCTGAAAAAGTTTGGTACAATATAATGATATACTTCACATATTATAAACGGTCTCCAAAAGTAAAGTTTTCTTTTATACATAATGGATTGAGGCAGTAATAATCGTTAGTTACAGCAATAATTCTGATAATGCATTTCAAAGGAAATACAAATGCAAGCCTTGATCATGTTGGATTTTTTATAAAAAATTGGGGAAATTTTTAGAAGAGGGTTTTATGCAACAGAAATAAAGCACAAACACCTGCTGGCTAGTACAGTGGTAACGCGATGGCTTCGCATTCACGAGGTCGAAGGATCGGTTCCCGTCCAAGACCGAGAGCTTAAGCTGTTTACTAGCAGGAACTGCTGTGGTTGGACACCACATTGGGAGGTTGGGGCTTACCCTGGCTGACGAATACCCATTGTATTGAAATGGAAATAAAGGTTTATTATTATTATTATTATTATTATTATTATTATTATTATTATTATTATTCCACAAAGAAAAAGTGTCGAAAAAACACAATTTTGGTGCGTCCTAAACTAGGGGAACGCGTTCTCCCTAGCCAGGGGCTTCTCCCTCGGATCACCTTAGGAGTATTTTTTCCCTAGCCTTCATTACTGAGAAGTGGCATCGGGTAAATATGGGGTTCATTATTATTCTATTAGTGAAATATATTATGCTACTTATATAAAAAAAGCCATATTCCATTATTCCCCATAACTAAAATAATACCAAAAAGAATCCCTTCACCATGCATGAAATTACCAAAGAATCACTAAAATTCAGTTACACTTTAACCTAACTCAAGCAAGCAGGGGGACATGGTGACGGTTTTTAAATGAACCACTAAAAATCAGTTACAACCTAACACAAGCAAGCAGGGGGACATGGTGACGGTTTTTAAAAGAACCAAAATTCACTTACAACCAAACCTAACTCAAGCAAGCAGGTAGACATGGTGACGGTTTTTAAAAGAACTACTAAAAATCAGTTACAACCTAACTCAAGCATGCAGGGGGACATGGTGATGGTTTTTAAAAGAACCACCAAAAATCAGTTACAACCTAACTAAAGCAAGCAGGGGGACATGGTAACGGTTTTTAAAAGAACCACTAAAAATCAGTTAAAACCTAACTCAAACAAGCAAGGGGGACATGGTGACGGTTTTTAAAAGAACCACCAAAAATCAGTTACAACCTGACTCAAGCAAGCAGGGGGACATGGTGACGGTTTTTAAAAGAACCACCAAAAATCAGTTACAACCTGACTCAAGCAAGCAGGGGGACATGGTGACGGATTTTAAATTCCTTCATGGTGATGACAGAGTGGATAGTAAACGAAATTTTGATATGGTTTGAAGCTTCGTAAGAAAAAATTGTATTTTTTTACAACTGCACCCGTCTTAATTTAGATGTTAAAAATAATATTTCTCTTATTTTTTTGCTTTGAATAAAAATTACATTGAAAACCGTTTGAAAATATATGCTAAAGTGACCTATAAAATAATAATTCATTCATCTCAACGTCGTTTTGAGTATGGCGAGTCAAATTTTCTCAAACTCATTTCTTATATTTTAAATTGACTGTCCGGATACAAAACCATTTCTTTAACCGAACACTCGCATATCTCTCTGCATTTATCTTCGCACATATGATAATTTAACTCACATTGAAATTTAAATGTCTCGGCTGCTCCAGAGCTTCTGTAATCAGCTGTCAGTGAAAATTTAAATGTCGTTAATTTAAAAATGGCTCCTTCCGTTTTCTCTCATGTTTGGGTTGTTGTTCGAGAACTAAAGCCTTTGGAACGGCGCCTCTCTCCCGCCATCTTAAACAGATCTCATTGGTGTTATTTTACAGTTATATATATATATATATATATATATATATATATATATATATATATATATATATATATATATATATATATATATATATATATATATATATATATATATATATATATATATATATATATATATATATATATATATATATATATATATATATATATATATATATATATATATATATATATATATATATATATATATATATATATATATATATATATATATATATATATATATATATATATATATATATATATATATATATATATATATATATATATATATATATATATATATATATATATATATATATATATATATATATATATATTTATTTATCTGCATTAGGGAGTTTGGCCTTTGTATATTCTCTCTCTCTCTCTCTCTCTCTCTCTCTCTCTCTCTCTCTCTCTCTCTCTCTCTCTCTCTCTCTCTCTCTCTCTCTCTCTCTCTCTCTCTCTATCTATCTATCTATCTATCTATCTATCTATCTATCTATCTATCTATCTATCTATCTATCTATCTATATATCTATATTTAATATGACGATAAAACAGGATAATACAGAATGATATATATTATAATTAACAACATGCATAAACATTAGTGTATATATACTGAAGAACTATAATGTGATTCATAATTTTATGTATTTTCGAAGAATTCCTTCGTTTTGAAGCTATATGCTTAAAAAAAAAATATTTCCCTAACATAAGGGCGGTTTACACGGTCAAACGGTTCGTCGAACGCGGTTCGACAGACAAGTGTTTGAAGTGATGTTCGAATGTGTGAACGGGGTATTTGGTTGTCGAACACGGAACGTGTTCGACAACCAAATACCCCGTTCACACGTTCGAACGTCACTTCAAACACTTGTCTGTCGAACCGCGTTCGACGAACCGTTTGACCGTGTAAACCCCCCTATACTCTTGTCATATATCAAACATTTAATTAGAATTTTTTAAAGGAGTAATTCTATATCGTGTTAAGGTTTTTACTTAAATAATTTTTTCGTATATCTTTCCATTTATTTTGTTTTTGTTTGGCTAGTACAGTGGTAACGCACTGGCTTCGCATTCATGAGGTCGAAAGATCGGTTCCCGTCCAAGACCGAGAGTTTAAGCTGTTTACTGGCATGAACTGCTGTGGGTGGACACCACAGTGGGGGGTTGGGGCTTACCCTGGCTGACGAATACCCATTGTATTGAAATGGAAATAAAGTATTATTATTATATTTTTATTATCCTATATTATCATATGTATTCATCTTTATAAATTCTTTTAATCAAATATCAAGAGAGAGAGAGAGAGAGAGAGAGAGAGAGAGAGAGAGAGAGAGAGAGAGAGAGAGAGAGAGAGAGAGAGAGAGAGAGAGAGAGAGAGAGAGAGAGAGAGAGTCTCACTGATTTCTAAATTTCTTATAAGCGATAAACTTCAGAACAGGTGCATATGATTGTTTATATTTAAACTTGAGTTGTCAAGAGCTAGAGGGACCAGGTAGTGTAGTGGTTAGAGCCCTTTTCTACTCGGGAAATGACAAACCCGAATATGCCCCACAGCAGGACGTTAGAAAGGGCATCCAACCTTAATTTCCAAACTCCAAGTTGACTGTGTTCATCCTATTTCGGATGTAGACTAATAGTGACAACGCTATGACATGATAGACGAAACTACCGTCTCTTCCAGATCCTCGGACAGTTGGATGCTTCTCTCTTAAACAGAAACTTCTTTGAGTGTACAGGTGTTCTAGCTTTTGGGTAGACTTTTGCTGAGGGCACTGTTGAAGATACTCTTCCACCATAAGCACCCTACATCTAATGGTGTGCTTTCTGAAACACCTGAGTTGAAGGGACTACAAAACGAAAACAGTCAACAATCTCTTCTTCTTTCTTAGAATGGTTGGCGAAGAACTAAGAAAGCCACTTTGGGAAATAAATTGGGCTTATCTTGGTGAAATAGAGTTGTTACAGCCCCTGGACTGCCATGTGGGCACTACTAATGACTATCCATACCCCTTCCCAACTCCCACCCAAGAAGCCCCGAGTTCGACTCTCCTAGGTAGTCCTTATCATCAAATATTTGCCAGAGATTCTTGGAGGTAGAGAAGGAAAGGATATTCCTCATTTGGTAACTTATGTCATATCAGCTTTCAAAAGAACTTCACCATTGAATATAGGGGATAATTTTTTTTTATTATCTTTATATAATCTTATCATGGGTTTCATGAGAGTGGTAATATTCTGGCTCTCATTTGTGTATGTGTGTACTTACCTAATTGTATGTGTGTGTGCGTGTGTGTGTGTATATATATATATATATATATATATATATATATATATATATATATATATATATATATATATATATATATATATATATATATATATATATATATATACAGAGAGAGAGAGAGAGAGAGAGAGAGAGAGAGAGAGAGAGAGAGAGAGAGAGAGAGAGAATTTCACTGAAATATGATGGCAAGCGTTACTCTGCACTTATCACGACGACCTCTTTGAATTCTGTATAAAGATAGGTTTGCGACGGAAGTACTCCCGGGAACTTCCGGATTATTTAAGGTGGCCGCTGCCATTTGGTAAGACGTCGCCGAGACCGCCTCTGTGTTTTAGAGAGAGAGAGAGAGAGAGAGAGAGAGAGAGAGAGAGAGAGAGAGAGAGAGAGAGAGAGAGAGAGAGAGAGAGAGAGAGAGAGAGACTGGGTAACCATAATTTGTTTCTTTGATGATGAATGAGAGAGAAATTCGTATATTGAGTGGAATAACTGATATAAATATATATATATATATATATATATATATATATATATATATATATATATATATATATATATATATATATATATATATATATATATATATATATATATATATGTATATGTGTGTGTGTGTGTGTGTGTGTGTGTGTGTGTGTGTGTGTGTGTGCGTGTGTGTGTGTCTTTTTGTGATTTTTGTATGTGATATACGAGAAAAAACACTATCAGAACGGTTTTATGGTACACTCGATATATTTGCATTAATAATACTACCATTGGAAGGCCTATGCATATGTCGGTCTGTTTCTCTGTCCATATTCTTGTCTGTCTCTATCTAATCTATGAAAATATATTCTCAAATAAAACAATATTTCTCCTAAAATCATTTTATCAGCAAGAGTAATATTCGTTCTGCAGTTATGTCGTTGTAGATAGATAGATAGATAGATAGATAAATAGATAGATAGATAGATAGATAGATAGATAGATAGATAGATAGATAGATAGATAGATAGATAGATAGATAGATAGATAGATAGATAGATAGATAGATAGATAATAGATAGATAGATAGATAGGTAGATAGAAAAAAAACTGAAATACTCTCAGATGCGTTGAAACTAATTCTGATTTTAAAGGAGCTACATATACATAAATTGATTGATTGATTGATTGAGAGAGAGAGAGAGAGAGAGAGAGAGAGAGAGAGAGAGAGAGAGAGAGAGAGAGAGAGAGAGAGAGAGAGGAGAGAGAGAGAGAGAGAGAGAGAGAGAGAGAGAGAGAGAGAGAGAGAGAGAGAATAATCATGGTACCGGTTAAGAAATCAACAGCAAGAAAAAGGACTCCTTGGAGGAAGAACCGACACCACCAATATAGTCCAGCTTCCGGTCAGTCTATTTGCCTGGGGGCAGCCGAGTTATGAATGAATTCTTCTCCCTATCCTCTCTATCCCCTTCTCACCTTCCATACCACCCACATCCACACCAATCCACCCCTCTCCTTTACCAAGAAACCCCAAGGGGGGCAGAACAGTGAATTTATATTTCCCCTGCCTATCCCCTTCTCTCGCAATACCTGTAGGTCGTTGCTCTCTCTCTCTCTCTCCTCTCTCTCTCTCTCTCTCTCTCTCTCTCTCTCTCTCTCTCTCTCTCTCTCTCTCTCTCTCTCTCTCTCTTCCGCTTCAGCCCTCGCTCTTTCAGCACACTTTATCTCACTCTTTCAATCTATAATTCTTTTAATTTCCTATGTGATTTTCATTCGGTTTCTGAAGCCTTGGTGGTATTTGGCGACATGCTGACGAATTTTGCTGTCGTCGGCACCGACTTCAATTTGGTATGCTTAATGCCAGTAATTGGTTCACAGTTTTGATGATGATGATGATAATGATAATGATGATGATGATGATGATTATTATTATTATTATTATTATTATTATTATTATTATTATTATTATTATTATTATTATTATTATTATTTGCAACAGTAGTAGTAGTAGTAGTAGTAGTAGTAGTAGTAGTAGTAGTAGTAGTAGTAGTAGTAGTAGTAGTAGAAAGGCAATGTTAACTACATAAGTTTGCATCACATCCGAAGACAATTGTAAGATCATTTCTTAACCCAGTTTCGAAGTCTCTTCGGCTCTGGAATCGTCTCTTTTTCAAAGGTTTCAATACATGAAACGGCTTTTCAACAAGCTATGTGAACAAACAAACATCTGCATACTAGAACATGACGTACGTTGCGACTGTAAAGCGACGCATGTGAACAGATATGAACTGAACAGATCAGGAATTTTCACGAGCAATGGCTATAGAGAGACGCATGTGAATAGAATTGCGCAAATTAGGACTTTCCACAGGTAATGATATGACAAGGACTTATCTGAACAATCATATTTGCGCAGACCAGGCTTGTTGCAGCGATTTTTCTGTGATTCATCGAAATAAACAGAGCCGTACAGACCAAGACTTGACGTCTGTAACGATGTTACAACGACATATCTGGATAAACTAATCTGCTCAGACCATGGTTTCATATTGGCGAAACATTGAATCTGTGTTATAAATCTGTAGATATGTCTGTAAGATTTCAGTCACTCAGATTTGTCGTTGTATTATTTATGTACTTTTCCATCGCACATTTTTCCCCGATACTCAGATTTCGTGCATTTTTTTTTTTTTTTTTTTTTTAGTAAGTAGAAAATGAACCGAGTGTTGCGAAACTGGCAATTTTGTCTTTTGGAATCTTAAGCTACCTGTATCTCATATTTTCGATTGGTTTGAGTGCAAAGCAGGTGTAAGATCTACCTTTAGGAGTTGAACTAAAGATATTCTGAGTGAAAGTTAGACGTTATATCCACGAATTCACTGAGATGTTAAAAGGATTCTCCGATACCAGACAATAAGGCTGTTCCGATTTTACGTCACGGACTCCCTTTTCTACCAGAGTTTGGCGGATATTAGTGTTCTTAAGGGACTTCCACCCTTAAGTGTATGCATGACTATACCAGTGTACGCATGACTATACCAGTGTACGCATTACTATACCAGTGTACGCATGACTATACCAGTGTACGCATGACTATACCAGTGTACGTCATGACTATACCAGTGTACTAAATTACTTGTTTTTGTCAAGGAAACATCATTTTCATGTATACGTTCCTTTAACATAATATAGCTTTAATTTAAATTTCTTTTTTTTATATAATGCAATTGTAAATAGTAAGATAGCATATAATGTACATATTGTTTTTGGTAGGATTATTGTACGTTTTTAGCATCATGTACGTGCTTATGAGACACGATCTGTATACATTTTTCTTTCAAATTTTTCTTTTTTTTTGTGTACCTTAATAATGCCGTAATGCTTAATAGTTAAATCTAAAGTTTCCTTCATTAACCGAACTGTAAATAGTAAGATATGATAGCGTGTTTTACGTCACGGACTCCCTATTCAACCAAGGGCTAGGACGGTCGCCTTCTTGCGAAGGACTTGTTTTGGCAGATATAATCGTTACCCTGTGTGCATGCCCTTGCTAACCTCACACCGTGGAGGGGAACGAACCCTCGACCTGACGCCTCAAAGTCGCGGACGCTACCGCTTGAGCCACGGTGACTACAAATAGTAAGATGTGATATATAATATAATTTGTAATTGGTAGCTGTATATATTACCTTCAGCTTTAAATACGAGGTTGTATGGTACGTCTTGCAAAGACTCCATTTTTTTTTTTTTACAAAACTTGCTTAAATGTTTCCTGATTTATGTACTTGAATGATGTTGCTATGTGTAATATATTTATTTAAAAAAAAGTAAAATAAAAAATAGATGCTTAGAGAGTTGTCGTTGCGTTGTCGTCTGTTAGTAACTGAAGGATTGGGCTTACTATATATTCACTCTAGTTATACTCACAATGTTTCCCCAGCTTCTACCTGTCCGTGTCCACCCCTATTTAATGGGGATTAATTGTGATACATGAAACGAAAAACAGCAACACATCTGTAACCATTTTATGAGTCAGTTCGCGCCCCGTCACGGACTGAGGTTAGCAAGGGCATGCACTCAGAGTAACGATTACATCTGCCAAAACAAGTTCGTCGCAAGAAGGCGACCGTCCTAGCCCTTGGTAGAAAAGGGAGTCCGTGACGTAAAACCGGAACAAAATCTGTACCCATTTTATGAGTCAGAGTTAGTCCTCATTCGCATGGGGGTGACACATACATGTTGGGGCTGGGAGATATCCATCTGAGATGCTCCTCAGAACGTCAGCCGGGGCAAGCCCCAACCCGCCACTGTGGTGACCATCCACAGCAGTAACCTTCCCAGTAAACTGCTTAAACTCTCGGTCCTGAGCGGGAACCGATATGTCGACCTCGCGAATGCGAGGCCAGCACGTTACCACTGTACTAGCCAGAAGGGATCGATCCCGCGTTAGTCAGGCTTGTCTCTACCCGACACGCGCACTCTACCACTGAGCTACACATATGTATCCCGCTGTTAATATATGAAACAAATTTTTGAGAGGCAATGCTGAATATCAAAACCATGACCAGAATGTTAATGGCATTGGATATTCTAATTAATGCATGCATATATATATATATTATATATATATATATATATATATATATATATATATATATATATATATATATATATATATATATATATATATATATATATATATATATATATATATATATATATATATGTGTGTGTGTGTGTGAATGTATGTGTGTGTATATATATGTATGTACCTACTTATTATTCTAACCTGAAAATTGTTATTCTATATCTGCTTCAAATTGTCTGCAGTAGTACTGTTGAAAAGTGAAATGCAACTTAAATGATAGCACTCAACAAGGGCTATTGAAAATATTGTCACAATGATTACTCTTCAAGTACTCTTCAATTATTACACTATATTTTATTATTAATTACTTGCTATGATATTTAAAATTAATTGCAAATTCTATTAGTATGTTATTTATACATAACCACATAGATTGTAATGTTATCAACTGCAATATGACTGGGAGTGCCCATGTGCACATGTCCCCATGTACAGTTATCTGAATAAATAAAAAAAGAAAGAAAAAAAATTGGATAGGACTCTGGCTAGTACAGTGGTAACGCGCTGGCTTCGCATTCACGAGGTTGAGAGATCGGTTCCCGTCCAAGACCGAGAGTTTAAGCTGTTAATAGCCAGGTTACTGCTGTGGCTAGGCTCCACAGTGGGGGGTTGGGGCTTGCCCCGACTGACGAATACCCATTGTATAATAATGGAAATAAAGGTTTATTATTATTATTATCATTTGGTAGCTGCTGCCACCTCAAGATGTTAATTGAATATGATATTAAATACACGAGGACTGTGATGAAACAGAATCCTTCTCAACACTCCGATAAGTGTCATAACTACTCTTTGCGCAAAGCAAATCAAAATTATAATATATAATATTAAATATAAACTATAAATATGTAAGTGGTAAAATGGAGAATGGAGTTATATGTGATGGTAAGATGTATGAATGGAGGAGTTGAAAGACTGGAATGGGCGACATGGCTGGGTGTGGAAATAAGCCTTTCCGTGGCATAGCAGCGAAGTAAGGAAGCACACGGAAGGGGTGTATCGCCATAATGACCGGATATATTCGAGGTCCTCCTCCATCTGGAAGGGGAAGTTGGGAGGGTTAAGGGGGAATGGAGGAGTATGGAAGGGTTTCTGAGGGAGGGAAGGAGTTGGTAGGAGGAAGGATATAATGGGTGTCTGAAGGGAAGGAGGGAATTTGGTAAGCAAAAAAAAAAAGAATGTAGGATGGAAGTAAGGATTGCGAAGGAGATCTGGAGAGAGCAAAGAAATTTTTTCTGAAAGCTGGAAAAAGTGGGGAAAAGTGGGATGGAAATATGAAATGAGGAGAAAGAGAGAGAGAGAGAGAGAGAGAGAGAGAGAGAGAGAGAGAGGAGAGAGAGAGAGAGAGAGAGAGAGAGAGAGAGAGAGAGAGAGAGAGGAGAGAGAGAATTAGTATATTAGGAGGTAAGCATAGGAAATTGTAAAATAAGGAGAGAGAGAGAGAGAGAGAGAAGAGAGAGAGAGAGGAGAGAGAGAGAGAGAGAGAGAGAGAGAGAGAGAGGAGAGAGAGAGAGAGGAGAGAGGAGAGAGAGAGAGGAGACGCACAATTGGGCACAGATTGCCCTGTCTCCCTCCATGGTCTCTCTCCCTTTTTTCCTCCCCCTCCATAACGACTGCTGTGGTTTTCCCCCCGACATTTTTACCCTTCCCCCCCCCCCATAGTAATCTCGACAAAGCTTGCTATCACAGAATTTAGAGGGCGCGCTGCAGGATTTGGTAGGTGATATATGATGGCATTCACTAAAGAAAAAAAACAGGAAGCAATATGTTTTTGAAAATATACTAAAAATAAAAGGGTCTTGAAGAACACAACCAAGAGGACAGGCAAGTGTATGACAGAGAGTATACCCACTGTCGATTTGCTAGGGGTTAGGTAACGACAGACGCAAGTATTGTGCAGTCAGCTAGATATAATTAGATATTTGGCTCTTGAGATACATATACTGTAAGTACATATGAAGAGAGGTTCTGGATATTCTTATTTTCCATTGTTTGTTTTGAATAAAATTCCATTTCCAGTTAACAATGGCAAAGTATTTACGAACATGATGAAAATAATGTTCCGGTTTTACGTCACGGACTCCCTTTTCTACCAACGGCTAGGACGGTTGCCTTCTTGCGAAGGACTTGTTTTGGCAGATGTAATCGTCACCCTGAGTGCATGCCCTTGCTAACCTCAGACCGTGACGGGGCGCGAACCCTCGACCTGACGCCTCACAGTCGCGGACGCTACCGCTTGAACCACTGCGATTACTACATGATGAAAATAATAAGAAATATTATTGAATAGATATCAGTATATTCTGTCCATTGTTCTCTCTTCCATCAGAGAGTTTCCAGCATGAAAAATATAATATCAGGGACAGAGGGATTTGCAGAATATTATTGACTCTCTCTAATAATGAAAGCACAGTCAAATAACCTTTGAATCCCTAAATCTGAATGGAGAAATATAGTGAAAAGGTAACAAGAACCAAAGGGATATGGATGGATGGGTGTGGGATGCTGTCAAGTGATGAAGCTGTGGGAAAAAGCCAGCTACGGCTCTCGGGCCTCAAGGCAAAAGCTTTTTATTCAAAACTGAATGGAGAAAGATAGTGAAAAGGTGACAAGAACCAAATGGATATGGATGGATGGGTGTGGGATGCTGTCGAGTGATTAAGCAGTGAGAAAAGCCAGATACGGCTCTCGGGTCTCAAAGCAGATGATTCTTACCCACATATCTTGTGGGTGACCCAAGTCAGTGTGATTTTGGGGGAAATTGTGGAGACCCTTTATCCTCACGTACCTAAAAGGAGAGATGAAAGGGCGTTTGCTCTGACTCGGCCATCCCCTTGCAAAGGGGATGGCGGCCATTGCATATGTGTATATATATATATATATATATATATATATATATATATATATATATATATATATATATATATATATATATATATATATATATATATATATATATGTATGAATCATTTTTTCCCCGACCGGGACTCGAACCTAGGACTTATGATTACTAAGTCAAGGCGCTACCACTACACCACAGAAGGTTAAAAGGAATCCAACCTTATAGCTTATATCTGCTATACTTAGGAATGAACGCATTCTAACTGAATGCCACTATGTTCATATTACAGATTCCCCAACCTAACTCGTGGCTTCATTTTAGCATTTAATTCAATAATATATATATATATATATATATATATATATATATATATATATATATATATATATATATATATATATATATATATATATATATATTTTTTTTTTTTTTTTTTTTTTTTTTTTTTTTTTTTTACGATTGTGACACCAGAACGGGCCCAAAAATAATAAAATAAAACAGCCCTCATCAGATCTGGGCACGAAGAATACATAAAATAAAGAGACACAGAAATGGAGAGTGTAATGACTTGTCAGATGTGAAGGGATAATATGAGGTGTGTAACGAATATCCAAGAATATTCAGTGTTGATGTAGGCATAGAAAAAGAACCGTAACTGAGGGAAGACTTAACATCGAACTGTCTTAGACAGCCCTATTTAAGTTCAAAAAAACTCCAGCTGTAGCATCGCAACGGGCGGCTTCTGCCATGGGCCAACCTACTACATGTTAAATGTGTGTTCATATATGTTAGTAATGATACTAGGAAGCCCAGTTCAGAGATTTTATATTTAAATTGGTTATTCAGCATTAGATAGAAATAGGTATAATCTTAGAATATTCACCTCATGTCATTTTAGGTGCTTAATCTGAGAATGAGGCAAAAGACGGGTGCCTAATTTGAGATTGAGCTTGAACGCAGAAATTGAGATTTTATATTTAAATTGGTTATTCAGCATTAGATAGAAATAGGAATAATCTTAGAATAGGCACCTGATGTCATTTTAGGTGCTTAATCTGAGAATGAGGCAAAAGACGGGTGCCTAATTTGAGATTGAGCTTGGACGCAGAAATTGAGATTTAATATTTAAAATAGTTATTCAGCAATAGACAGAAATAGGAATAATCTTAGAATAGGCACCTGTTGTCATTTTAGATGCTTAATCTGAGAATGAGGCAAAATACGGGTGCCTAATTTGAGATTGAGTTTGAACGCAGAAATTGAGATTTAATATTTAAATTAGTTATTCAGCAATAGATAGAAATAGGTATAATCTTAGAATATGCACCTCATGTCATTTTAGGTGCTTATTCTGAGAATGAGGCAAAAGGCGGGTGCCTAATTTGAGATTGAGCTTGAACGCAGAAATTGAGATTTGATATTCAAATTAGTTATTCAGCAATAGACAGAAATAGGTATAATCTTAGAATATGCACCTCATGTCATTTTAGGTGCTTATTCTGAGAATGAGGCAAAGGGCGGGTACCTAATTTGAGATTGAGTATGAACGCAGAAATTGATCATAAAGACTTTTTAACCTTAGGTTAAGTAAGGTTAACAATGCAAGTTGGAACACAGGTGCCTCATCTGGACTTCATTTATGCCAGTTAATTACCCTGGCATCGATCCTAGATGAATATATACAGGGATAGATAGAATACATTATGCAGTTCAAAAGGTTTTTGATCTAGACAAGTACGTGG
>JAXCGZ010000420.1:0-5000 GCA_037179515.1 Halocaridina rubra | reverse complement strand
ATCACTCACCGTTCCTTGAAATGTCTTTGAGAAAGATTTTGGAGGGCATATACAGAAATCCAATATTGAATCATATTTTACCCCTCCGGGACTCGAACCTAAGACACATAATTACTGTGCAAAGGCGCTATCAACTACACCACTGAAGCCATTTTAGGTGTCTCTATTATTTCCGGTATAGGGAGTGGATATATACAATTGGAAGTTGGGGAATTAAGGTTTGATGCCCTTCTAAACGCTTCGCGGTGGGCTTGATCACTGATATGTCACTGAGCTACTGTGGTCCCTCAGTTTTCTTTTAGTTTTTTTTTTTCATTCTAATACCTTTATTGTCACACACACACACACACACACACACACACACACACACACACACACACACACACACACACACACACACACATTTGAATGGGCGTTAATAATGACAGAGAACTGTGGTAACGCGCTGGTTTTGTATTCATGAGGTTGGCAGATCGAGCCTCGTCCAGGCAAGAGAGTTTACTGGGAGGTTACCGCTGTGGTTGGGCACTACCTGACATCCTTTACTTTTTAGCTTTAACATCCCGTGTCTGGATTGAGCTCACGTCTGCCTCTTCCTTACTGAGATACCCACCATATGGATGGTGCATTTATTTAATCTGCTGCTTTAATATGGACCTCTCCGTTTTTTAGGGAAGCCATTATCCTCTCCTTCTTTATCCTGAAAACTTTATCTAAGGGAAACTGTATGAACCTCCTTCAGGGAATTGGAAGTCGTTACCATATAAATGTTTGTGAGGCATTATCTATCCTCAAAAATATTTAGTTTTTCCAAAATAATAATAGGCCTTTTCATTTGCGGATTCCAAAAGGGCACTGTACATTCAAGCCTTGGGCCACATATGTCAAATGAATATTTCTGAACATCTCCTTGTCCATGTACCTGAAGGAAACATTTATGTTTGCTGAAACAAAAATTTATTTTGCTTTTACTATTCAAATTATATGCATTTTCGGAGACAAGACAGAGCAGTGAGCTCTTTATTCACAGAACAAACACAGAAGCAGGTTCAAAGATGATCACTATCAAAGGGTCAACACTCTGGAATAATATTCCAGAGCATCTTAAAAATGCATCCTCCTTCACAGCTTTCAAAGGCAAACTATATAGTTTTCTTTTGGACAAATAGCTGCTGCTCATTAAGAACTAATTATTCTCATTGTAAGGAAACAAATATGGAAATGATGCCGATAATAACGATCCTGTATCTAGTGGCATACTTACTACTTTATTATTAACATTATTGTTAACATTTTATTACAGCATTATTATTTTCTATGAAAGCTACATTTAATTTAACTATATGTCTAACCCTCTTATTTATTAGTTTAATTACATGTCTACTTATAAGTTACTATTAATGTTGAATAACCATTGTACAAAATGGAAATAAATGTTTTGATTTGATTTGATTTGATTTGTACATTTACCCTCGAGATCTCTTTTGTTCTGTCTCAAAAGTTCCTCGCATGTCATCTAGTTCTCGCAATAAAAATTTTTGATAAGGTTTAACTGAGAGATAGATAGATAGATAGATAGATAGATAGATAGATAGATAGATAGATAGAGAGAGAGAGAGAGAGAGAGAGAGAGAGAGAGAGAGAGAGAGAGAGAGAGAGAGAGAGAGAGAGAGAGACCTAATGAATAGTGTAGTTATATTAATAAACCTAGAGTGTATGCGTGAGTGCGTATGTGTGAGTGCGTGTGTGTGTGTGTGTGTGTGAGAGAGAGAGAGAGAGAGAGAGAGAGAGAGAGAGAGAGAGAGAGAGAGAGAGAGAGAGAGAGAGAGAGAGAGAGAGAGAGAGAGAGAGAAGTTCAACTCTCATAAGCAGTGATTGGCACAAGTGTATTAATATATACATATCTTGAAGAAGTGAAAGTTGTCACAATTCAAGAGAGAGAGAGAGAGAGAGAGAGAGAGAGAGAGAGAGAGAGAGAGAGAGGAGAGAGAGAGATCAGTGACTTATCTTAATCTGAAGAGTTGCTGAATTATCACGTGACTTTTAAATGATCCTAAAATTGAGTCTATAAATGACTGAATGGCCAAGTCAATGGAATTAAAAAAAAATATATATATATAGACTGTAAATGAAAGAATGAGTTTTTATGGAATTATTTGATTTTTAAATTTAGAAAAATGCTGGAATTGGTTATTTTCAGGGCTGGAATTGCAATACTGGAATTGTTTATAATAATTATGTAAGTGAGAAGGCAGATCAGTAGTAGAGAACTCAAGTTGGGAAGTGACGCGCCTGACACACTCGGGTTCGATTCTGTTTATTTTTTTTTATGATTGTGACACCAGGACGGGCCAAACAAAATTATAAAATAAAACAGCCCTCATCGGGCCTGGGCACGAAGAATACATAAAGTAAAGAGAAACAGAGATGGAGAGTGTAATGACTTGTCAGATGTGAAGGGATGATAAAAGATGTGTGATGAATATCCAAGAATATTCAGTGTAGCTGTAGGCATAGAAAAAGAACCGTAACTGAAGGAAGACTTAACATCGAACTGTCCCGGACAGACCTATTCAAGTTCAAAAACCCTTCAGCTGTAGTATCGCAACGGGCGGCTGGTGCCATGAGCCAACCGACTACATTGGGGTGTTATGAACGGCATCCAACCTTAATTCCTCAGCTTCAGTGTTTTTGTCCACCCCCATTCGAATGGGGACTTATTGTGACACATTAAACCTAAAAAAAAATTCGCACTAAGAGCTTCAAATGTTTATTTTATAAATGCTGCAGTCCGGGACGTATGCCAAATCATCTAACCTGGACAGAGCAGTATCATGCACTGTTTTATGTGTTATAATTGGTCCCCACTTGAATGGTGATGGAAAGAGACATGTTGGAGCTGGGGGATTAAGTCTAGATGCCCTTCCTTATACCCTGCTCCGAGTATACAGATATAAGTCCACCGCGACCTATCTTTTTTCCCCACGGTCATCACTTCAGGGTATCGAGCTCGGGACATGGCTATAAACAACAATATTGTATATACTAACACATTGGCAGTGACAAGGCTGACTAACGCGAGTTTTATTCCACCGTCGGACGTTAGGAAGGTCATCTATTTTTCATTCCCAGCTATACTGTGCCCCTGTTAAACCCTATTCCATTAGGGACTTGTGTCACATAGAACTGTGCTTATTATTATTATTATTATTATTATTATTATTATTATTATTATTATTATTATTATTATTAGTAGTAGTAGTAGTAGTAGTAGTAGTAGTAGTAGTAGTAGTAGTAGTAGTAGTAGTAGTAGTATGGTCTAATTATTAGTGATATTAATACTCTTCTGCTATTATCATGGTGGCGATTGTCATAATAAGGGTACTGACTGCAATGATAAGGATATATCAGTAATATCAATGCCACAGTATTCATGATGGTGTTATTATTGATGATTATAACACTTTTTGAAATAATGATAGTGATGGTGATAGTACTTAATATGATTATGATGATGATGATTATGCTATGAGGTTGTCTTAAATAAGTTGTCGTTGATAATGGTGATTAGGAAAGATGAGAGTGTTAATGAAAATGATGTTAATTATCTTGATATAATCAAGTATGATGACAGTGTAAGCCATAATTACAGGAGTGTGATAGTGATAATGACTTATGATGGTGATGGTGATAATGAAAATAATTATGATGGTGAGAATGATAATGATAGTGAAAATGATTGTATAATGAGGTTATCTTACAATTTTTATGTTATGCTGATAATATAAATTACAGTTGAATGGGATGGCGGCGATAGCGATAATAGCATGATGGTGATAATTATAAAGACTTATGATGGTGATAGTGATAATGACTTATGATGGTGATAGTGATAATGACTTATGATGGTGAAAGTTATAATGACTTATGATGGTGATAGTGATAATGACTTATGATGGTGAAAGTTATAATGACTTATGATGGTGAAAGTTATAATGACTTATGATGGTGATAGTGATAATGGCTTATGATGGTGAAATTTATTATGACTTATGATGGTGATAGTGATAATGACTTATGATGGTGAAAGTGATAATGACTTATGATGGCGATAGTGATAATGACTTATGATGGTGAAAATGATAATGACTTATGATGGTGATAGTGAAAAGGAAAATAATCATGCATTGAGATTGTTTTGGAATTATCACTGATAATGATAATACATTCATGTTATGTGACAATGTGAGCGGTATTATGATTGTGATAGTGATAATGATGATAGTGGTTATTAACATAGTTATGCAATTTAGTTGTCTTGCATTATCATGTTATCACTGATAATGAAATAACATTCGAGTTTTACGCATAACGTGAGTAATATTATGATAATGATAGTGATGATTATAGTGAAAATGATAAAGGTAAGCTTGTGATGGTGAGTGAAACCAGAACACTATCGTTGTATATCTCATGTACCCGCCCATCCATGAGTCGAGTCGGACATTTACCCGTTTCTGCGTCCGACACTCATCATCATGACAATTTTGCCTGAGTTCACGAATATATATATATATATATATATATATATATATATATATATATATATATATATATATATATATATATATATATATATATATATAGATAGATAGATAGATAGATAGATAGATAGATAGATAGATAATTCAGACTTTCACCCAGTTCGAACAAATGTTCCATTTTATTGTTCAAGAATAAAATATTTTCTGTAATAAGAACATAATTGTTATTATTTCGTAAGTCTGTGTGTGTGTATATATATATATATATATAATATATATATATATATATATATATATATATATATATTCTTTAAATGTCATCCAATATATTTAACAATGACGAAAAATTTAAGATATATTATAATGAAAATGAAAATGAAAAAATCTACACTAAGATGTGTGTTATCATGGTCTCGATATATTTTAGATACTTTTGCCGTCTTCGGATACAGTGTT